>OZ038385.1:56151418-56228918 GCA_964036045.1 Eutreptiella sp. 'Long Island Sound 2002' | reverse complement strand
CGTGCATAAACTGGTTCCACACGGGAGAGGGGGAACTAACCCAAGCCAGCCTAATAGACATTCGATAGCCTATGGGCGAACTCAAGGCAACATTCAGTACTGGTTTGGAAGTGCTGTAGTGCTACAGAACAATCACGAGCTATAACCGGTCACAGTGCGTCTTGTTAGCTTTGTCTGTTTGCACGTTCGGGGTGCCCAACGAAAAGGTGCTGGGTTGGGGTCAACCACGGGGGGGGGTCCCCCCCTCTTACAGCCCCTAAAACGGTTGCACACCCCTCGGGGCCACACATTGGCTGGTGGCAGCCCCTGTGGATCCTGGTCGCTGACATACCAAAATTTGCACAGCGCGCACACTGTGTGAACGGCGTTCCCTGAGTAATTCTCTGTGTGAGATTGGCGATGTTGTGACAGTAGACCCAGCCTCTAACTCTGCCCAGGGTGGGCTGTAAATTTGGTGTGTGAAATTTGGTGTTTCAAATTGGCCGCCAAATTTACCATGCAAAATCCAGGGTCTGTGGGTCCTCTTTTGCACCCACTATAGGGGTGGGTAGTGTGTTGCAGGAAAAAAATATTTCTGTACAGTTTTTCTTTAGGAAAAATGCATGTGCAATGAACTGTACAAGGGGGGGGGGGGTTGGCATGTCGCCTGGTACAGGGGGAGGGGGGGATTTCGTGGGTGGACAATTTCGTGTGAAACTTTCTTCTTCAAGGAAGGTGGCGAAATTTTCCCTGGCGAAATTTAGGGGTGTCAGCAGGTGTAGTGCAGGTGTTGGAGTTTGGGGATTCCAAGGAGGCGAAATCCTACCCCCCCCAAAAAAAATTTCCCCAGCAAAATAAGCCCCGTACAAAATCCCACAAACATCTAATTAGGTCTCACCCCCTGGAGTCAGAGAAGGTGGGAGAGATGTCCCATGCATGGTATGCAAGTATGGTATTGCCCAGTGGTCGGGTTTTCAGATGCTGTGGAATCTGGTGGCTGGTGGTGCAATATCTCTACGGTCGCCCTTGCCTGGGGTGTAAGTCGAATCCCACTGTCAAAGTTTGAACACATGTTAGGTACCGAGACCAAAAAATTGACCCTCATCACTGACAGAATGTGGCAGATGGTCTCCCCTGCAATGTGCCTCAACAGTGGGCTGGGTTGGGTGGGTTGAGAGGTGGATCAGAGAGCCAGCTCCTTTTTTTTTTGTGCTTGAAAGGTTCTGTGGGTGGGTGCATAAGTGGTTAAGCAGGTCAGCCAGGGCCCCACCTCCCCCCCCCCCCCCCGGGCCCCCCAACAGTCGTGAAGCAATAGTCTGATCTGGGCTGCTCTTATGGCTGGGAAAGAGGTCAATCGCTTTACTGTGATTCAATGCGTCCCATCAGCTACGCTGTTGCACATGGTCCCAGGAATACGGTGGCGCCAGATCGATGTATGCAGCTGGAACCCCTGAGGGAAGCGCACAGGCAATGTTCCAAAGGTTTGACACAGACCACGATGGTCTGCTGGATCTTTTCCAGTTTTACCAGGTATTCGTGCCCCGTCTACACTGCCAAACGATACATACACGCATGACGGGCGTTGGGAGTCCACAGGGCGGAGCCCCTGCTTGTTGCCCCATCGATTCGCCCTGCCCCCCGTTGTGTTGCCCCAATGCTTTTGCATTCTATTCTTTTTTCAATAGCTGTTGTTGTACGTGCAGGAGATCCCCTTCAAGTAATTTACTGGTGCGCCCATCTGCAAAAGCAAAGGGTCAAACATGAGGGGGCGCGTTCCAATGGCTGGTGGGTAGCACCCTCTGTTTTGCTGCATGCCTGCTAGCCTGTGTGGTTGCTTTCAATGAGAATTCTCTATTCCGTAAGACGTACAATTTTTTCTGTCGAGGGCACATTCCCTGGGTTCTTCGTGCCCCAAACCCAACATAAACAATTGTCTCTTGGGAATTGTAAAAAAAAAATCAGTTGTCACGTGAAATCAAAATTTCCACACATACGAGCGTCAGGAGGGGCTTACCTGACTAACAACCAGCGAATCCAGAGGGCAGGGCATAGGAGGGTTGCTTGCCAAGGAGCGGGTCTTGTGCCATTGTTCTCCCATTGATTAGTATGTCTGAATTCTTCTGTGCGGGGTGTGGGCGGGGGCTGAAGTTGCAGAAAGGCTCCTGTGATGTGATGACTGCAAGGAGAACCTGCTACTTGGCAGCATTGTTTCTGAGCGGAACAGGGGTAGCATGCGCAGTGCTGCAGCGGTGGTCGGCAGGTTGGGATGGTCAAACCCCAAGATATCACAGACCAAGCACCAACCTCCATCTGGGAAGGGTACAGGGCCCAAATAATGGAGTTGGTTGTAAGGTGGGCCCTTGTGAAGGTGGGGGATACGGAAGGCTATTCCTCATGAAAAGTGGCCAAAGCCTGATGAGGCCTTGAGCCCACAATAATCAATGGGCTGTCTGCCCCTGCTTGAGTTTTGCCAGCCACATGGTATTGCAGGGGGTGACCACTGTGATATGTTGGCACACATATGCTTCCCTCCCTGAACCTGACACCAGTACCGCGCCCAACTAGTCTGCTGCCCATCATCCTCTTCCAGGCCATGAATCAACTGGGTGCTGGTATGTCTTTCGAAGATGCCAAAGCTGCTTTCTCTGGGCAAGAGCAAGCATCCATTGAAGAGCCTGAGTTCATTCGGTATTTCACCAGCAATTATGCGGTGAAACAGTAGTGGTTCCTGAGACATCTTTGCGCTACTAATATTTTTGCTACTACCATCATTACTACCATTGCAATAACACAATGACAAAACTACTACACCATGCTTTCCTTTTTTTTCAAAGCAGCACGATGCGTAGTATTTGACCACGGCAAAGCATTTTTTACAGTACATCTGAACCATCCAGGTTGGGTTTTCTTTACTCGGATCGTTGTGGAAGTGTCACATGATTACACGAGCATTACTGCAGGGCCAGATTTGAAAGTTTAGGATGATGCAACATGGTCTGTGTCCCATACCTTACATGTATTTTGTGCTTTCAACCCAGATATTAGCTCAGGTGAAATTCTCCTGCTAGGCTGTAAAATGGAGAACATTTTTTGGGCTTGTTTTGCCTGCATCAATTGTGTTTGCTCAAATGCTGGCAGGCAAAGCAGACATGTACAATGGCAGACCGCACCAAGGTGGTCACCTGAACTGTTTCAGTGTCGTATTTACACCCGCCCTGTTCGTTGAACAACTTGGTGGTGTACCAAAGGGGTAGAACTGGATGAAAATGGGAAGGGGAAACGGTCTGCCACTGAATGGTGCCTGTTGGTGTTTGTTTGTTTGTTCAGTGCTTTGTTGTCTCATGGGGTACATGTCAATTGTGGGATTTGATGTTACAATTTGCATGGGCTCTTTAGTTTCTGTGTGGGTGCTCAAGTCAAATTTGGATAACAACTACAAAATTATTTGCTTATCCCCCATTTCCCCCCACCATCAGCCGTTGTCACAGTGTAACATCGCATTCAGGCAAGATATAAACAAGGTGCAATGGCCCTGAGAACTCAATTGGGAGCTCTCAAACACAGGACCTGGGAGGCATTGTTTATGCTGTGCATATCGAACGTCAAAGGTGCATACAGCTTTGGTCCAAAGCAGCACATGCAAAACCCTGGGAAAAATTCCTCAAAATCAATGGGGAAGCCCCAGTGTGTAAGGGTCCATGTTGGCGACAGCTAGCTGAAATCAGCCCCAACAAAAATAGTCTGAGCATATTCCCGGGTTTGGGTGGGTAAATTTTTTTTCGTTTTTCAATCCTTGATTTTTGAGTTCACAGTGAGCCATTCAACATTTTGTGTTGGTGATAATTTTGGGATTGACACTGCTTGTGGCCCCTGTGCGCGTGCTACTCGCCGGCAGTTGGGGAGGGCCCCATTGCCGCCTCAGAAGCACAAGCTGAGCCCCAATGATTATGCTGTAAGATTTGCGCTCTGTTGTACTGTTAGCAACAGACGCTTCTGCCCATTTGACAGTGCGGCAATAAAGTTCAGCAAAAGGGCTA
Organism: Eutreptiella sp. 'Long Island Sound 2002'; assembly: GCA_964036045.1. Classification (NCBI taxonomy): domain Eukaryota; phylum Euglenozoa; class Euglenophyceae; order Eutreptiales; family Eutreptiaceae; genus Eutreptiella; species Eutreptiella sp. 'Long Island Sound 2002'. The sequence continues at coordinate 56,224,902 of OZ038385.1, read as the reverse complement.
TCATATCATTTTTAGGCCCAATTTTTTCAAAACTCCATTTTAGCTGTCAAAAATGTCGATTTCTGTGGTGCAGGCGCGCTTTTCCATCAAAGCAACAATGCTTATTTTTTTTTTGTCCAAATCCGGACGTAGGTACAGTGACCGAAAATTTGATTTTGAGATCCCCAGCATGAAGAGTTTTTAACACCTGATAATGCCATGAAACAATTTTTTCATGACAACGCCGATTGTGCCGGCTGGCCGGGTGCTGCCACGGGGTCTCACCCTCACCTCAGTGTCTCACTCAGAGGGAACACTTTGGATAAGCTCCATATTTGCTGAGATGGCATGGTATGTGGCCCATCAGGTGGGGCTCATCTTACCTAGCTAAGCTTGCTGGGGTTTGAACCCAGGACCTGTCAAAAAAAGGGGCCTCAGCCCCAATGGTGCATACCACTAGGATAGGTAGGTGTATGAATGAAAAGATTGATAAAAATGTATGGGCTCTAAACCAGGACAGTGCCCCAAGGGATTCAAGATATCTTTTCAAGATGCTAGATTAGTTGTAGGGGACAGAGGTCTCTTCAACTCCACAACATTAGTGAGCGGTTTTACAGGTCAAAATGCACCATCTTCATTTTGGTGGTGAAAAATACTAAGATGAAAGTGTAGTGTCCCTGACTGTGTTCAATACAACTAAAGCTATGCTGGTGGCATCTGAAATACATTTTTTCTTGCCTCTTTTGTAATATGGACTACGAAAACAAAAATGCCAGTTTCCGTTTTCTAGGTCAAAGACATGTCTAAATGTCAATTTTTGTAACTGGGACCGCGGAACTGCCAATTCAACCGAAATACCAAATTTGTTACTGATATCGGCATAACATGATCCCAAAAGGCAATGTAGGTGTTTTTTCTATGCTTCCAAATTCCGATGGCTCAAGTATCTTTGATTGAGGATGCAGTAACACTTCGGCTCCCCACGCTACTGCGTGGACTGTACATGTTTGCATCGTTCAAATAGCTGAAAAATTGGTTGTGATTTTATCCAAATGATGGTACCAAAAACCCCATTTTTCGAAATCAGTAGATGAATAGCAAATATAAAATGAAGGACAAAACACTTTTGCGCACTCAGACTGTGCACATTCATCACTTTGATTACAAAACTAGTAATTTTTGAAGGCTCTTTGTCTCAAATGTACCTGTAGCGGTCACGAAGCAACAACTTGCCTTCATGTTCCGAGCACCACCTTCAACACCTGGAGTGCAAGGGGCTATTACCTTGATTGCAAAACAATTTTTTACACCGGTGGCTTGGATAGTCTGTGTCCAAGGCTTTGTTTGTTGAGCCTCCGAGGATGAAAAGCATGGCTTGGGCCAAACTTGGTTGGACATCTGCATATTCGCCGTCATTGACCACTTTGAGGACTTCGTTGAGCTGTGTAGCTGGCCCCCTGGCCCCCTGGCCCCCTGGACCCGTAGTCGTTTTACATTTCTCATCTTTTGAATCTTTTGGGAAATATAAAACGACCAAAGGAATCTCTTGGTTTTTTGTATTTTGAACCAAAAAAAAGTTTCCGGGTCCTGACTCCATGGGGTTTGTATGTGGCGGAGTGGGACGAGCGCCGTATGTAGTTTATGCACTTTTCAGGTATTTTTGCCATGTCAGCAATTTTGGCGACCTTGGCGACCCCATGCTGCCTGCTCCTGGGGGGTGTGCCCCCCAGCCTTGCCGAAGGCGGGTCAAAACCCGTGCCAAAGACGCAAAATGAATGTTTCCACCAATAATGACCTGCATGAGCGAATGGGCCGTTACGCAACCTGCTTGAAGAATTTTTTATTTTGGGCTCAAAAATCGAAGTTTCCGAAATTTAATTTTTTTGATACAGTGATCACCCAAGCTGTGTAAAGCATGTTTTAGGCCATGTTTATATGTTTTTCACCTCATTTGGGTATTGGGTGGGTGGGTGGGGGATGGGGTCTCCCAAGGGATTGGGAGACCACTTGCTCATGCAGCTTTTCACCTTGAAAAGCTCAAAAATCGAGGTTTTCCAAACTTATTTTTTTGATATGGTGACCAATGACCATCCAAGGTATGTAAAGCATATTTAGGCCGTGTTTATGTGTTTTTCACCTTATTTTGGTATTGTGTGCGGGGAGGGGGTCTCCCGAGGGATTGGTGCACCACCGGCTAAGTAGTTTTTCACTTTCGGCAAGTTTCAAAAGCGTAAGTTTTTTGATAGCGTGGTCACCTAAAATGACCATCCAACCTATGTAAAGCATGTTTTAGGCAGTGTTTATGTTTTTTCTCTCTTTTTTAGGTATTGGGTGCGGTGGTGTGGGGGGTCTCCCAAGGGATTGGTACGCCACCCGCTGTTGCAGCTTTTCTCCCTCGGCAGCATAAATTTCGAAGTTTCATAAACTTTTTTTTCGATATTGTGATCACATAAAATGACCATCCTAGATATGTAAAGCATGTTTTAGGCAGTATTTATTTAGCTTTTACGCTATTGGGTGCGTGTTGCTCGGGGTAGATCCTGTGCGAAGTGGACTTGCCGAAGGCAATACAATTTCAAGCTATGCACACTTTCTTCAAACTTTGACGTATCGAACATGTTATTAAGCATTCAATACCCATTCTTGGGCCATTTGGGTCCAATTAGGCCAATCTCAAACCTTTGTTATTGTAGCTGTAGCTCTTGACATAGTTCACGCAATTCCAAGAATTCTTACGCTAAGCGGTGCGCCACTTTGATGCGTTCACACCATTTGTAAATGCATGAAATCATGTTGATGCTAGGAATTTCATAGCTTACTTATTCAATCAACTTAGAAGTGTAGACAGTACAATCGAGAAAATTGAGAAAAATCCATTTACCCAGGGAGAAGTGCGGAAAGGGGGGGGGGGCTATGGGTAGGCCAAACTGGTTATAGTACAACCCCTCCCCCCATCCCTCAATTATTAGTCAATAATGTGGGGTTGAGGAGACGGCACAAAACATATTCAACAAACCCCGACAGAAAAAGTGAAAAGTATTATAAAAAGTATGCATGTATGTCTCGGGTATTTTCATCGGTTTGAGTTTTTGCGATAAACATTTTCTTTTCTTTCTCCCAAGCAGCTGGGATAAAAGTATTTTTATTAAGTGTGTGCGGGGCAACTGTGTTGCTGCGCAAAAATGCTGGTTTTGCCTAATGGTGTCTGTCCCATACTGGCGCCGGCAATGCTTCACATTCACTTTTTCCAATGATCTTGAAAGTTGGAGGGTGCCCAACCCCACCCCCACCCCAAAAAAATTTCAAGTGGGGGGGGGGGGTCTAGACCAAAAACTCGGAGGATGTGTTTATTTGACAAAATAATGATTTTACAAAAGGTTAAACCAACAATTCAACCCTTTGGGGTAGGGTACGCGAATGGGCCCAAAAAGGCCAAACTTGGGGGGGGAGGGGTATGTGGCGTTTTTACATGTAGACGGGCCTGCCTGGCTTTGATCTAACAACCTCTGCAAGGTGATTTGTGCATATATCACTTATATTGTGCATATGAAGTAGATTTCGGGTCAATTCTGTGGTTGAATGAGGTTGAATGGTTAAAATGGACAGTTCTGAGTCCTTCTGCGATTTTTCAATGTACTTTGCCCAAGGACCATAACCCTGCCCCCACCCCCCCAGCCCCAGATGAGGTCACAGCCCCGGGGTGGGCAGGTCTTGAATGCAGGGAGGAGGGGGTCGTTTTGGGGGCTGTATTGTGGCCCCACTTTATTCCAACCTCAACTTTCCCCGGAACTTCCGTCTCGCGTGGGTCGGATCTACAAGGCACGCACGCACGCACGGAGTCACAGCTCCTTTCCAAGACGCACTGCCAGTGTATGTCGGGGGGGGGGGGGGGTGCCGTGTGTGTACGGACAGGCATCGGTTTCTCCCACATCCCCACCTACTGCAACTCACTGGATCGGAGCCTTGGGGATCGCTGGTTCCCACTGCCAGTGGTGGTGGGTGCAGCGACACCCCCACCCCCCCATTCCGTCCGTCCCCCCTCCCCACCCAAAGAGATCGAGGGTTCCAGAAACACTGAATGGGTATGCCGGTTGGTACTTCCGGGCGCACACTCGTGTTTGCCTTTTGAGGAGGGAATCCTCCGCGCACTGATCAGGGGTTTGGTGGTGCACCCGTTGGGTTTGGTTTTGGGGGGGGGGGGGGGTCCTGGTGCCAGGGGCAGGAGCATTGCCGCATTGAGGGGATTGCAATGAGCCATGTCTCATGCAAAAAAAAATCCCCCACCTCGGCCAGCCCCGAAATTGCCCCCACCACTTCAGCAACTTTCCAAAACTGAGAAAAAAGGGAAGGGGGGCGACCCGCTGAGACCCATCCCTCATCTCTGCCCCCCCTTCTTTCATGGAGCGTGCCCAGGCCGTGGGCAGCACCCCTACACCACAACCAACATGCAGCAATGACGCAGTGGCACAATCGAGCACATGATGAAGTGCAGTAACCCGAATCCTGCGAAGCGCATGTGACGTGGCGGTGTGCCCCGCGCATGGGGACTGCGCGGTGCGGCACCGGCGCTTCGCTGACATATGTATACGCGGCTGTGCCATGCACACGGGTGCAAGGCATGGGGCGCGGGGGCCGTGACGTCCAACGCAACGGCACGGAAGGTGCCCGCGCTCTGAACGCTCTGGGCATTCATGCTCTGCAGAGATCCGGCCGTCGGAAAGCAACTGCTCGCGAGACCACTGACGACACATTAGGGGCTCGCGGCCAAGAATCGTATAAAGATACAGAACATCCCCTGCGTTGCGTAGTGCAATGCAGTGTGTTCACCGATGGAGAGGATGCTCTAATTGCACGGGGGCTGGACCGGGGGGGGGTATGCGGCACAGAGTGTTGGGCAACCGAAACAGCAACGCGGATATGAACACCACATGCCTCCCTGTGACGCCAGTGGCGTATGGGTCCCGTCTCGGATGTGGCAACGGTCTGCTGTTCTGGGGGTTGCAGAGGGGCAACACTGACCCATCCCTAAAGAAACTGTCGGAGGCAGTGGCACACGGAAACACGCAGCACCAAAGGACCGGGGGAGTAGGGGCAAATCAGCGACAAAATGGACTTGGGCGGGCAAAAATTCTTCGGCATTTGCGCGGCTGCACTGAGCAGCCACGTGCAGCTGCACAGCGCAGCAACACACGGCTGCGCAGTGCATCTCAACTCAGCTGCACTAAGCAGAAACACACGGCTGCACAGAGCCGCTGTCCTCGGCCGTGCAAGCTAGTGACACGCAGCTGCACCCACAAGAAGCTGCGTGAAGCCTGCCCGAGTGGTGATGCCTGGACCCTACATGGTAGCCCCACATCCGAGCTGAGTACTTCCGTGTCTGTGAAACAACCACAAGCCCAAATCGTAAGCTTCTGACGCCGGCAGAGGCTGACTGAGACGCTTCTGCCTTTAGAGGCTGAAGAAATTCTTCACGACAGCGCCGCCGATCTCCGTCACAAGCTTCTGCTTGATGTTGGCCGTGGGCTTCTCCCACCAGCCGCCTTGCTTCATCCCTTCGCATGCCACCAGCATCCGCTCCAGCAGCCGATCGTAGTCGGCCCTCTGCCAGTTCAAAGAGAAGAGGAGGCGCCCGGTACCGACCCAGCTCAGGTTGACCCCCGCATCCTTCAGATAATACTGGAACATCCAATGATAACGCCCGGGCTCCGTGTACAGGATCGACCACACGGAGTACCAGTTCGTCACCTCGATGGGGTACCCCTGTAGACAGGACACAAGGAGTAGGACATTGTTCAAACTGGATGTCCCAGCTCCAAACCGCAGGCCTTCGCCCAGGCACTGGTGGTGGTGTTGGGAGGGGGGGGGGGGGCTTGCAGCGTGCGCGCCTTTTGAGGTAGTCATGCCGGGCGTTCGCGAAGCTCCGACATTGTTCCCGACCTCATAACTCTTGCAGTGCTGTTTCCACTCCTGCCAGGTGCCCCCATTTGCCCGAACACTCGCAGTGTGCCATTCAGGCGTCCCACGGCGTGTCCCCGTTATGCTCCACCCATCTTGCTCTCATATCACCCTTAGTCTCCGGGTCCTACCTGCTCCTCCGCAGTCTCCCAGGTACCAGAGTTCGTTCGGGTGCGAGCTGCCACTCTGCGATGTGCCCTGCATCAGGTGCTGTACAGTTCAAAAGAGGGGCCATTTGACGTTCCTGCAGCCGTCCTTATGACTCCCTCGATCAAATATGGCACAGGGACATTGAACATGCCCCGAAATCAAAAGGAGCACATGAACTTGAGTTCATACCTCGAGGTTCCAAAGATGCACTTGAGGAGGGCTTGAAGGAGGCAGTGTGGCCAGGAAGAGCAAGCGACGCGGTGCGCGGCTTTGGGTGCGGCTGTGTACTGATGCGATGTGATGTGATGTGATGTGATGCGATGCGATGCGATGTGATGCCTCACGGAGGATGCATGAGGCCAACTACTTTGTATTGGCTTGACCTTTGACCCGGAGCAATCCGCTGCCTCAGGGGAGGTTACTCAGTACAAAGAGCGGATGCAACAATACAACAATGCATTGATCTTACTTATAACCGGCTTGACAAGCAGAGGGCCCATTGCCCCCGAACTCGACCACCGTGTGACAAGATCAAAATCGTATGACACCGTATGACAAACAGACCGTATGACAAGATCGTGAATGGGAAGAGGGCATCCGCACGCTGTCTTCCCCTGCCGATGGAACCACACATGGGCGTGGCCCTGCCTGTGGTACGCTTGGCTCCGCCCGGGTATATCCGGGTACGCCAGAACATCGAACCGCCACCAAGAGGACGACAGAGCGACGTGAGGGAGGTCATGGGACAGACCTTGTTCTTAAAAGTGGCGTTGGCGGTGGAAATGAAGTAATCGATGTTCTCGTGCATCGTGTCGTACGACGCCACGGTCTCGGGCGTCTCCGACCACTTCAAAAACGCGTTCATGGTCCCCATCACAAACGGGTGGGCGGCGAAAGTGCCGATGACGTAGTTGATGCGGGCCGCCTTCTTCGTGTCCCCGCGGGCCATCAACACCTTCGGGCCACAGACGACGCCGATGGGCAGCCCGCCGCCGAGGGTCTTGCCGTAGCACACGATGTCGGCCTGCACGTTGTAGGCGCCCTGCGCGCCGCGGGGGTGCAGGCGGAAGCCCGTGTACACCTCGTCGAAGATGAGCACCACCCCGGCATCAGTGCAGGTCTTCCGCAGCTTGTGCAACCACTCTTTGTAGCCTGGGGCTGGGCCGACCTGCAGCATCAACAGCCGTCGCAAAACGTGCAACAGAGGGGGGGAGGCTACTTAAAGAGTGAGGATTGGGGGGGGGGGGGGATTGCGGTCAGGGAGCGTCAAATCCAATTGCCGGAAAATTGCGGGAAAATTGCGGTGCCGTAACCAAACCTCCCCAAGCCTCGAGGGGACACACAGGGCACCAACACGCACGCAAGGTGGACAAGCAAAAAGCAATTGCGGGAAAACTGTGGAAATTGCGGAGAATCGCGGAATTTTCTTTTTGAAAACCCAGGGACCCAGAAATGTCGCATCCCCACGCGCGGGGGGGGGGGGGATTGGCATGTACCCTTGGTGTAACCGCGGGGGGTGAGAGTCACTTTGGTCTGGACGCGGGGGGGCCCAGGGGGGGGGCACCGCCCCATATGCCACTTGGTACTTCCGGGTGTACGCACTGGTCCGTGTTGTTCGGACAAAATTGTTCGGGAGGCATGGCAGACTGAAGAGGCGGGACGTACCTTCCGGTTGTTGGTGGACAGCACGGGGTCGCTCGGGGGCGACTGGTTCAGGTGGAAGCACTGCAGGGGGTTGACCAGGACCGCCGCGATCTCGCTGCCGCGCAGCTTGATGGTGGTCAGCGCGAGGGCGCTCATGTCCTTCAGGCACAGCACGTCGAACGGCACGCGCTCGTTGCCGGCGACGGGCTGCATGCCGTCCCACCACCCGTGGTACGCCCCGCCGAAGGTGACGACCAGCTTCTTGTTGGTGTTGAAGCGCGCCACGCGGACGGCGCACATCACGGCCTCGGTCCCGGACATGTGGAACGACACCTGCGGGCGCAGGGGGGGGGGGGTGGGGGGGTCATTGGCATCGGAGGGCAGCGGGGCCCTGGGGCACAGGACAAAAGCGCAGGAAACACAAGGGGAAGAGGGGGGGGGGGGCCCACGCGTGCAATCTGCGGCAGTCCGAAATCCCCGTATTTGCGTCGCGCCCGTCGAGTGCTCCCTCGCCTACTCCGGATGCTGTAGCCAAAAACTTGTACCGTCGGGAGATGGGGGCCACAGACCACACAGACTCACACTCACACACTCAGACAGCCCCAATACTTGGCAAAGCAAACAGATCCCATGCGTGGCCACCAAATCATTGCCAAAATAGCGAATCCTTATCCCCCCCAGAAAATGGGACCGCCAAGACCATGGTCCCGAAGGTTGCGGAGCTAACACATACAAAGTGCTGGGTCGACAAGGCTTTGTGTGCGCTTGGCGCAATCATCATTCAAACTGCATCAGTTCGCTGGTTCTTCGTGGATACGTTGTGTGCGCCAGGGGGGGGGGGGGGGGTGGCCATAAAGCTTGAGTGGGTACGCCGGTTGGTACCTCCAAGCGTACGTGCGCCTTTTGAGGAGGGAACCCTCCGCGCGTGGATGTGGGCTCTGAAACGCAGGCCTGTTTGAGGGTCAGACGCAGAGCTGTCCGAGCCGACCAAGTGAGCCCCGTTTGGGAGTGGGCATGGGCATAAGAGTTGCATGGCTGCAGGCGTCGGTGGGGGCATGACCTCGTCTTGCCCGGACACCTTTCGCAGCATGCCGATGTTGTCGAGCACAGTGTTGTCCAGGGACCCCAGGAACAGCCCCTGCTTGCTGGCCGTGGCCCAGCCCGTCTCAATGAACTCCTTGTACATCTCGTAGCCACAGACGTTTACGCCATACGAACCACTGATGTCCATGAGGCTGTTTCCATCCAAATCAACCACATCCACACCTGAACCAGCAGATGGTATGGTGCGGTGGGGTGTGCTCTGGCGTACTATCGTATGGTGTGGTGCAATGTGGCACTGTTTGGTGTGGGGTGGTGTGTTTTGGTGTTGTCGGGTGTCGGATGCCATGGTGTGGTATGCTATGGTATGGTGCGGTGCGGTGCGGTGCGGTGCGGTGCGGCGTTGTAGGTTTGTGTTTGCCTTGAATTTGCATTCGCATCTGTGCAGAACGGCGGAGGAGGGCTGCGGGGCAATACCGTCGGTGCGGTCCACCGCCATCGAGGGGTCCAAGTAGTCGTTGACGACCGCATTGAACGCGGGGAAGCAGCGCGCCGACGTGAACCGGAGGTCCGAGATCATCTTCTTGAGCTCCGCGGAGAACTCGTGGCACTTGGGGTACTTCTTCTTCCACGCGTCGCTGAGCTTCTGGATCGCGCCCCGGCGGCGCTCGGCGACCTCGGGACCACAGCCGTCACAATCGAAGAAATTCGCCTCATCGATCGTGTACTTGGGCAGGATCTTGGAGACGACGGGGAACGCCAGGGCCAAGGGGTAGGTCGCCGCGAGCGTGAGCAACTTCTTGAAGAGCATTGGACCGCCGCGGATCAGCAGCAGCGCGGCGCAAATGGCGAGCGCGTCCTCGTAGGCCAGGCCCACCTGCGCCGTGGCGCCGGATCCGACAACGATCATGGCAATGGTGTACATCAAACAGCGGAACGGCATGTAACCGGCCGCGAGCAACACCAGAAGAATTACACTCAGCAGCGCGAACGTCCCCGAGTAGGCCTCCATCCCAAATAAAGTGGCCATCGCTGGTACACGTGCTGTGGTATAGGAACACTACCAAAGCTCTGAGGAGCACAACGGATTGAGGGCGCGGTGACGACGCCAGCGGGTGAATCATTGGGATGGAGCGGCTCACCTCGCCCCACCCATTCCACACGCATACCCGCCCATTCCACTGTGCCGCACGCCACCGCACCACCCCAGACCGCACCACACCGCAACGCATCACGCTACAACCCACCACACCGCACCGTGCCACACCCCACTTCACCGCAACCCACCTTCAATCCCCAAAATATGTGGGGCAATTGCAACTCCAACTACCCCTGCGCATTCTCGAATCGCCATCACTCATCACTCCACCTGTGCACAGACGTGGCCGCCGTATGAATACAGGGCACCGCAGCAAAGCCAGCACAGCAGAGCACCAAAGCAAAAACAGGTCCGGACGTTCACCACTGCACAATCGGAAAACCTTCGGAGCAGGACCATCAACAATGAGCCTCTTGCCCAACCACATGATCTCTGAGACAGGCTGAGAACAATCTTAACACACAGTGACGGCACCCGCCTACTGCAGAGCGGCAAAGACGCAGAGCCTATCTCTCTCATACCGGACCGCCCAAAATCATGGAGGCAATGTACGACAATCACTGACCAAAGGTCCAAAATGCGCCCAACACTGCCAACCAACAATAACGCTGAGTGCTGCCCACCAAAAATTCAGCAGCTAACTGAGTAAACCTCCCCATCAATGCTCGTGCAAAACAACCCCCACAAAAGGGTGCTGTGGCAACAGCGAGACCAGAATGTATTCTCAAGGCACACCGTCATAAGCCTCCCTCTTTTTTGCTGACGGCAGTGGAGGAATTTTTTTTGTTTCAGGCTAAGATGAGCTGGTGTAGCCTGCTCACTTCACCTTACTCGAGATAACCTCTCAAGATGAAGGTCTAGAGCTGTCTAGTGAGCCTCCGTTTCAAAATCTGTGGAAAATGGCCAAAAATTGGCAGTTTTGGGGCAGCTTGGGTGCCTAGGATGTCCATGGAGGGGTCCAATTGCATTGCAACCAACATGGATGATCCCCGTTTCGTGTGTTATGCACGTGACTGGTTGCCCTAATGACCCCCTTTCGGGCCCAAAAGACCGCACAATGAGACTTGAAAAGCACCCTTTTTGCATACCTTTTGAAATTCCACCTTCCTGATCTGTGTCTGATGGCCATGGATCGCGTTGGGCAACCTTGTGGTGATAAACAATGATGAAGAGGATCGGTTGCAAGCTATTTCCGTGCTGTCAACACCCTTCAATGCCCCATTTTGGCACCGGGGAGTGATGGCGCGCGCACAGTGGGCGTGCTAGGGTAGGGTTGCGGGGTCACCCGAGGGTCCAAAAGGTGAATTTTTTTTTCCAAAATTGTTCCGAGATCACTTGGGGTGCTCAAACAAGTGGTTTAAGGTTGTTTTGAGCTATTTTTGACCCGTAGATCATTTGGGGTGCTCAAACAAGTGGGTTAAGGCTGTTTTGAGCTGTACTTGACCCATATTAGCCCATGCAAGTTCCCAAAAAGCCTTCGCGATCCTATCAACGTTTGTTGATTAGTTTGTAATGGTACTGTTTTATCCCCCCCCCCTTTTGGCTACCTCTCTTTGTGTTGGCAAGTGGCTTCCGCTTCGGCGCGATCCCATCAATTAAATGTCGGCTTAATGGTTTGTAATGCTACTATTGTTAGTGCCCCCCCCCCCCCCCTCCCTTTTTGACTATCTCTTTTTGTGTGGGCAAGTGGCTTTCACTTCACCGCCATCCCATCAATGTTTGTTGACTAGTTTGTAATGATACTATTTCTTATGCCCCCCCCCCCCCTTTTGACTATATCGTTTTGTGTTGGCAAGAGGCCAAGAGACGCTTCACCGCAATCCCATCAATGTTTGCTGAATAGTTTGTAGCTCTTCTCTCTCTAATGTCCACTCTGCAATAAGGGTATGGACGGGGGTAGGGTATTGTTGGATAGGTAACGCATGTGGTAACACTTCACTACATTTGAAGACAACAGTTGTCTTATGGTCTCAAGGCAAGGCAAAGCGACAAAGCAAAATGCCTTCCCCACCAGCTCGGTCCCAATGTTCAGTCTTGATAGTTGTACAATTACTATCTCGTATCTCTTCGGAAATGCCACTCAAGTGTTGGAGCGACATTCAGGACATGTCATTTCAAGCATAGATTTGGACAATGGGCTGCAGATTTCGGGAGGGTGGTGGGAAGAATGACAGGATTTTGTACTCGTTTTGTACTCGTAAACACCTCAACCACGTCGAAACCCAAAAATGCACCGGAACATATTTTTATGAGACTGAAGTCCTGTGTCGAGCAGGAAATTTTGGATCCCTAAACCAGAACAGAGCAGCTGCCCCTTACAAGCAGTTCTGTCCCAGGATCTCCAAATTCAGAGGGAGGGGCTACCGGAGGCACAGTGACGGGAGATGCAAAAGGCCTGAAAGATCAGTTGAATCCATGTTACTACACCTCTCTCACCAAATATCTAGCAAGCAACAACAGGCAACAGGCAACAAGCACCAAAGACGACTCCTTGCCGGTTTGGCCATTTCTCCGTTCCAAAGGTTCGGGTTTGCCTCTACTCCTGCCAGGTGTCCACCCTGCGCAACGGGTGTGGTCGAGCAAGGAGGAAATTCGTTGGACTGTCCCGGTCTTGGGACACAGGATCCTGCCCCCCTCTTGTCTCACTCGTAGTGTTCGCAAAATTTACAACAATCAAATGCCAAAGCAATTACCATTGCTGTGACGTCGTTCATGCCCTGTCCAGTCATTCCTCTGCATTTGCTTGAACTGCTGAACACAGGCCATTTCGCCGCATTCTGAACGCGGTATGTGGTATCGCTGGTACTTTGGTGCATAGCCAAGGGTTCCCCGAAGCTGGTAAGATCTCCAAACCAGTATCCACCCCCCAGCCCACCGAGCAGAGAACCCGTGGTGCGGTCCGTATTACATCCGCAAGAGAGCAGGTGTAGGTGCAGCAGACCGAGACAGCGTTACGGTTCCAGGAGGAGGAAGACCAGAGGTGCTTGTAGGGGCAGGGAGGTAGCGGACAGGTTAGGTGTTGCGTGACTGGCGCGTTGTTGTCTGCTCTTGACGGGGGCGCCTGCGAGGCTTGGCAGGTGTGGAGATGGAGTGGGCAACGCTTTGGTGTTTCCACATCTCGTCTCAACGGAGGCAGCGTCTGCTGAGCAAGCACTTCCCCTCCCTTTTATGCACCCTGGCGCCATGATCGCAGATTCTCGATCATGCATGGTTGAGGCAAGTGCGACTCACCATTTCACGTAACTCCTCAGGGGCCCTGCTGGCCCACTGAGAGTCCAATCTCCCAGCCGACCCCCCTGTGGGGTCACTAGGTCTCCTCGACGGCCACTGTTCCTGTTGTGCGAAATGGTGGTGCAGGGGTACACTGGGTCGGGCTGGGGGGGCCATGGGTGGGGTGGGGGGCTCGAACTGAAACCCATCACTCTCCGGCTTTCCCCCCGATGCCCGCTTCGCCGTTCGTGATTTCCTGCTTCAGTGACAGCCTCTTTTCCTCCTCGATCCACCAACGTGGAGCGCTGGCGCAGACCGTCAGCGTGTCGCCCAACTTCCCAGTGGCTCAGTGTGCGCATGACTGAGAGACCAAATGGGGTTGCGCTGGAGGGTCCTCCACAGGACCTCAGGTACAGGCGGGTGCAGCCGCTCCGTCTCGCCACACTGCGCACATGCCCATCGGGGTCTGCCTCATTCGTCCGACGGCAGCAATCTAAGAGAATGGGGCGCAGTGAAAGCTTGTCATGAACCACTTCTGTTTCAGGGCAGCACATGTTTTTGGTTGAAAATGTTAGAAAAACCCGCAGAACATTCCCTTGAACAGTTTATGCACATTAAAGAAATACCCGCATGCGCACCGCAGAGGGTTTGGGACTAAATGCTGGGCCAACGGTCTCCGTGCAGAGTCCCTCACATTGCTGTCCCTTGGAGGCTGCTGGAGTGTTTTGTCGTGCATTGTGGTTTTTGAGGTCCAGCGTCGTTTTGGTTCCGTCCTGCATCAGTACTGTCCTGGCTCCTATGCCGTGCAGCCACACAGGCCCACAGACCCACAGCCCTCGAGCACCAGAGCCCTACACCCTACGGCCCTCGAGCTCAACAATCCTGGGGTCCCACAAGCCAACCCCATGTTTGCACTGGCAAAACAGCCGCACAATCCCTGTCACAGGTCCACCCCCACACCCCCACACCCCCACAAGCCACCAGGCTGCGTACTGCCCACAGCCCACAGTCACACAGCTCAACAGTTCCACAGGCCCGATCCCAGTCCACACACCCAATCGAGAAAGTAAGGCAGTTGCAAAGCAGCTGCAAACTTGCAGCAGCCGTTGTGACCCCGGCGGCAGCGGCAGTCTCTGCATCTTCACCTTCATTGTGTGCTGACAGGAAGGAGGTCTGCATCGTTTCGCAAACACTGCTCTCCCTACATGTCTGATCTGGCAAGCAGTGCTCGTCGCGCGCGCACTACTTGAAGGCCCATAGCGCCACATGGCCACTGAAATAGCCCGCTGCCAGCAGTGCCGGGCCGTACGTGGGAGCCGGGCTGCAGACCGCCAGGCTGATCACGTCTTTGCCCTGCCCACCCTCGGGCGAAGGGAACGCCACCAGTGGCTCTTTCTCAGGACTGAACCGGCGCATGTCGTACACACAAACGCCGCCGCCGCCGCCGAAGCCACACACGCACAGCGACGTGTCTGCGAATGCAAAGCGGCTGCAGTGAGGCACGTCCCATGTCTGAGGCGCGGCCGGGGGCTCCCGCGTGTCCCACCGCAGGAGAACCCCTTCGCGGTTGAGGGCCCAGATCTCCCGCTCCTCCGGCTTCAGACAGGCGCACAGCACCGCGCTGTCGCCCGGGTACCGATCCACCAGCGCCTGCGTGTTCAGGTCCCACATGCAGCACCACCCATCCCATGAACCCGTCAGGAGCCGCGCATGCTCCTCTGCGATCTGCAGCAGCGGTGTGGGCAGAGGATTTCCGAACCACGAAAACCTGCCCGTCCCCAACAGTGACCTTAGGACCAAGAGGACACGACCGTGCTGCCCTGAGCACAAAAGGCCACTGCCCCCTGAAATAGCGGTGCCCAGCAAAATGTCTCTCTCCCCTAAATTGTGGACCTCCGTGCAATCCGAATAAACTCAAAACCTCAAGACAAACACTTAGCAGCAGGATTGCGAATCGCGCCGCTGGCAACGACCGCAAGTACCAGCCGCAGAAGTGTTGTGCCTCCATGCCTTGTATGCATGGGTTTGCTGGCCAATCGTCCACGCAGTGCATTGGGCATTTTGGGGGGGGGAACTGCAGCCGAATCATCCCCCATATCATCGTTTGACCCCTGTGAATGGCACCAAGGAGTGGAGCGCTTTGCATGTGCTAGTGTGGATGACCATGTCCATGTCCATGAGTCTTACAGCAAGGCAGAGATTCAGTGGCTGGTCATGGTCGATACTCGATGTTGGGACTGAGCTGGTGGATTAGGGGCCATTACGGTGCACTGTGGGCAATTCACTGTACACCTTACACATTGTGTCAGAACGGACGGGATATTGGTGAAAAAACAAGGCAAAGGCCAAGACAAAACAGACACAGGAACACACGAAAAGCATTTGTTCAATCCCATCCCCAAAGGGCTGGGGTTACTTTTGGGAAAATCCATTTTTCACTCTTTTTTCACCCCTTTGCAGTCCCACAATGCCCCTTTTCAGCCTATTTGGAACGTGAGCGGCCCAAAAGTCCATCGTTTCAACACCCAAGCGGTTTAGCAGAATTTGCGAAAGCCCTTGCGTGACCCTGCTGTCCTGCTCAACGCGCCTTGCTGTAATCCAGAGCAGCAGTCACCTAAGCCCGAAAATGCAAGAATTCCCAAAACCCCAGAGCCCCAATGCCCCGATCAGACATGTGGTTACAGCCGTGCGTGTACGGTTGCGCACGGCTACTTTCTCCGGATATGCACGGTTGCGCACGGCGAGATCTGAAGGTGGCGCACGCTTGCGCACGGTTGAGCAGCACTTCAACCGTGCCTACAAGTGGGCGGAAATGCTACGTCACCCCTGCATTCTCGGGGATCCCCAACAAAGAGCACAAAGTAAAAAAAAAAAAAAGAAAAAGAAAAAAAAAAATTTCCCGCGGTGCCCCTCATCCTGCCTGTAATCCTGCAGATTGACCCACCGGGGTTTGGACCCAGGACCTTCCAGTTGCAGGGTACTGCTTTACCACTAGGGTAGGGCCCATCTCTGACATACTTCTGCACAGGGGTGGTATTTATATTTGGTCCAATTTGGTTTTCATCCACTATTGGGTTCTCCTAAAAAAACTGAGTATTTTGAGTATAGACACATGGGGTGAAAACCCAATTTTTCACCCTCTACTAAGTCAAGCAAAATTTCCTTAGGGCGCCTTTGGCGCCCATGGTCCAGCACTTCCGGGCCAAAACCCGGCAGGGAGGGGGGGGGGGGGGAGTCGGCGTAAAGGGTCCGGTCCCGGCGGCCCCCCTGTGACAAAAATAACCAAAAGAAAAACTGTTCCATGGCCTTACTGATCCAGCCTGGACTTCTGCAAATTGCCTGCAGTGTGGCTTGAACCCATGTCTTTGCAGTTGCAGAGGCACTGCTTTACCCACCAGGGTATGGGCCATCTCTGATGGTCCTCTGCACAGGGGTGGTATTGATATTTGGTCTATATTGGTTTTCATCCATTATTGCGTTCTCCTGAAAAAACTGAGTGTAGACACATGGGGTAAAAACCCATTTTTTCACCCTCTACTAGTTCAAGCAAAATTTCCGATGGTCTGGCACTTCCCAGCCAAAAACCAGCAGGGAGGGGGGGGGGGGGGTCGGCGTAAAGGGGCCGGTCCCCCCCCCCCGTGCTTTCCGGTCAAAATTTGCAGTCAAAAATTGGTCGCACGGTTGCGCACGGCTGGATTACAAGACAGCGCACGGTTGCGCACGGCTGGATTTGAAGAGGACGCACAGTTGCGCACGGCAAAGCCCCACCCTTGCGCACGGCTGTAACCACATGTCTGGCCCCGATGCTGTAGCCCTCCTCTGACACCCCCCTGCATCAAAGCCCTCACACTCCAAGGTGCCAAGGTCCCACAAAGCTCACCTGCAGCCTCCAGACCGCGTCCGTGTGCCCCTCAAGAGTCGCCACCGTTGCAAGCGCGTGCGAGCGGGACCGGAGGATGCAGCGACAGTCCCAACTGCCGGAGGCGAGGAGATTGGCGGAGGTGTCCAGGCAGAACACGCTATCGAAGTGATCAGTCAGCGACCGCAACTCCGCGCCGCTTTCGCGATCCCAGACGCGGATTGTGGCGTCTGCGGCGCCCGTGAACACGCAATCGTCGGCAGCGATAGCGCACCAGACGGAATCCGTGTGCCCCGAGTAGGTCACACATGGCTCGCCAAGCTGCAGCGAGGCCGGGTCGATCTTGTGGTCCTGCACCAGCGTGTCTCGCGAGCCGGAGAGCAGGCGAAGGCCCGCCCGGGGGGCTCCGGTGAAGGCGAGCGCCTCGACCGAGGAGGTGTGGGTGCTGTGCCCGGCGCTGCGCAACGGCTTGTGCCCGACCCAGCGACCATACGTGGTGGCACGCGTCCGGTACGCAGTGTACGTCACAGTGGGCCCGAACTGGGGGCCCCATCGGCGGTGGTAGAACACGGTCCAAAGCGCGGAGGCTGTTGCGGCCGCACGCCACGTGTGGGAGACCGCAGCACAGCGCGCGACGTCGCCAGCGGTGCTGAAGGAGTAGATCACTGAGAGCAGGTCGCCCGAGAGCAGCATTCCGCTGGTAAGAATGCACAGAATCGGTGACGATCAAGTAGCACTGGACCTTGAGATGGATGTCTGTCGATGATACCAACACCCTCAGCAAATATTGCACATAAGCCAAAGCTTTAGCATACGCCGAACCATCTTTGCAGGAATAAGAGGTTTTGCACCCGCAAATGACGGAAGAATGGTCGTGGCTTGACCGCGCACTTTTTGAATCATCAGGAATCATCAAGAAAATTTCTCAAGGGTACAACCTCCTCAAGTAGCAATTCTATGGGCGTGGTTTGGTCCTGCCCATCAAGAAACAAATTAGAGGGTTGCAAGCGGATCAAGTGGGAGGCAGTGATGACTGCTTTTGAATCGATGCTTGGAAAATCACGTGCGGCGACCGCAAGAGCTCAATATTTAGAAAGGTGCGGTCCTTCAAACTGTCCTCGCTTTATCTGTTGTCTAACCAGATCGTGTGAACTGCGGTTCTGCCCAAGGGGAAGAGGTGAACCGTCGCAGGACCGTACACCTCCCCGCAAAAAAACTCATTGCGAACTGGTACCTCCACTGCTGCCCTGCCTAGACCACAGGAGTCTACGGCACCCACTTATTTTTCTCTGTGTCTCGAGTGAAATGCACATTGGTTGCCCCC
Source organism: Eutreptiella sp. 'Long Island Sound 2002' (assembly GCA_964036045.1). Taxonomy (NCBI): domain Eukaryota; phylum Euglenozoa; class Euglenophyceae; order Eutreptiales; family Eutreptiaceae; genus Eutreptiella; species Eutreptiella sp. 'Long Island Sound 2002'. Next base: position 56,206,641 of record OZ038385.1, on the reverse strand, counting down.
TCCGTTTGCTGGTGCTTTGTTTGGACACTGGGAAAAGTATGTAAAGCATGGGTGCAGGCGACAGATTGGTAAAATTTGGTGTATGGCAGTGCAGGGACGTGTGCTCGTAGGACAATATCAAGAAAGTTGTGTGTGGTCATGAAGCCCTTTGACACAGACATGTACCGCTGTTGATTCCAGGAGGAATGGCACAGAACGAGTGCCAAATGTTGTTAGCAAAATTGTCGCCTGGTGGCGGAAGGTGTCACTTTGCTGAAATCAAGGTGCACACGCCTTGTCGAGTGCTTTGAGGTGTTGTCACTGATGAAAGGCCAGGTGTATTTCACTTTCGGGAGCCCCAGTCCGGATAGCTGTGAGGCACACAGGCGATGCTTACCAATACAAGACAAAAATACGCAAAAATAGACAGAAACGCAACACGCGCCGGTTATGAGGTTTGGGGAATATGTGATGCAAGACTTTGCAGGTACGTTAGCTTGAGTGCTGTCCTTCTTCCGCCACAGGTTACAAGAATTCACAGTCGCGAAGCTGCACTCTTTTGTGTCCTGAGTGCCCCTTTCTTCGACGTGTCCGGCCGTTCATGCGCCTTTATTCACCTCGGTGACAGCTGAGCAAAGCCAGAAAAAGTGGCGTGAGCGGGTCTGGATTAGGTTCACAGTTGAATACGACATGTCCTGTTGATGGTTGACGATTGGCTCAGCGACGTATTGTTGCAAAGAGGCTCAACTCCGTGCTGGAACTCAATTAAGAATGTTCAGAGCCTTTCATAAAATGAATGGGAATGATGCTTAGTACTTCGCGAATGCTGCTATCCGTAATCGCCGCGTGCGCTCATTGATTGAATCAAATTTGTAGTCTCTCTGGTCTGAAGCCTTGAGGTCTCTGTTCTAAGCAGTGTTGCAATCGATGGTTGGATTGTCAGCCCTTATCTCGGCTGTAGCTCTCAAGCTTTACTGTGGTAACCACAGTAACAAGTGCGATGGCTATGAAAAGGAAAAGGATGGGGCCGTCTCTCCGTTAACCCAGGCGTCCGAGGACGTGGCTTCTTCAAGTTTTAAGGACCATGCGTCGAAGCTAGCAGCTAAGCTTGCACCCACACCTCGGCCAGAACGGCGTCCACTCCCGCTCGCGGTTTGCGCTTTCGTATAGCAGTGGTTGAGCGGGTAAGCGGGCTATCCGGCCCCATTGACGACGAAGGTGTCCTCTCCTCGGTGCCTGATTGCCTAGCTTGACCTCCATAGAGCATGCGTGGCGCCAATGCACCCCCCTCACACACACACCGGTACCATATTTCAACACAATTTTGGCGCTATGCTTATTCGCTCGTAAAGCATCGTCAAATCCAAGCGCGGGTTGGCGACTGGGAATGTGGGTACCCCCCCCCCCTACTAACCATAACTCCAAAGGACGGTGAGCCCTAGCTTTTTTTGGACTGCGGATATCGTTCGGATATTTGATTGGGGGGGGGTGATGCTCATAAGTGATTCCTTGCGATGCCACGCTCGATAGTGTTGATTTTTCTACTCCAAAATTGAGTTTTTGGAATTTTATCCAAGGGGTGTTCCGGTGTTCTCTTGACACCCATGTGAACTCTCGTTGCCTTGTCGTAGAGATCTTCGCAACGTACTTTCCAACCCGCATCACGCCAGCCGTTCTTGCTTGATCCTAAGGCAAGGGTTGAGATAGCGAAGGGATACACAACACGACTTGATTTATGCAATCTAGAACGTGTGAATTTGACTAAGTGGCCTTTGGTCAATGAGGTCTCTCGTGCCTACTGCTTTGCGGCCATGTAGCGTGTGTTTGCATAATCCCTCGAGCCTACGTGGCTCATTTTCCATGCCCCTCTTCCATGCATTCCCTCAAAATTATTGGCACTCTTGTCCTTAGACATTCATGGCTTCGGAAACTCTTTATTCGGCTATCCAAACGATCCCTATTATTGACCACCATTGCCATAACTTGTCACCGCAGCCCGGGGAATTCCAAAGTTGCTTCTCCGAGGCGTCCGGAGATGCGTTACGGTTTGCCAACACCACGCTAGCTTGCCAAAGAGGATGTCGAGACGCAGCAGAGATCCTCGGTTGTGAGCCCACCATTCAAGCAGTCGAGGCCCAACGCCGCGCACTTGGCTTTGAAGAGGTGCTTACTTTTTCCGACATGTTTTTGTTGTAGCATCGTGCTTCCATGGTTGATCGCACGTGGAAGAAAAAGATGGCAGGGTCGCATCCCCCGGGTCGGTGCTTTTCCAGTCAAAGCCTAGTTTTGGCAAATCTTAGTTAAAATTGTTGAAGGCTCACTGTTGTCAATGCAAAATAATTCAATGATGAAGTATGCAGATCCAGTAAGGATGATCAACACCTTCACACCGCGATTCACTGCTTGGAAGATCATGGCTTACAGCCTTTCCTTATCGTGCTCTGAGACCAAGCCAATAGAAAACATGCATACAAACAGAGGGTGCCACAAAAGGGGCGGGGGGGCGGACGCGGGGGGTCGAGGGGGAGGAACGGAACTGGGCCTTTTCGGGGGCTCTAGCCTCCCACAACCCCAAGTCTCTTTGAAGTATACATCAAAAATGACAACATTGGCCTTTGATTGGATGCATGATCTTAAACGCTTTGTCGTCCTAGACAATGGCAACTTCTCTCCACGTTTGTGGTCCCTTTGGCATTGCGTTCATACTCGCAAGAAATGCATGGAAAGAAACAAAGTCTCGTGTGGCTCATTGAAACTAGTTTCACCCGATAGGTAGTACAAATGATATGCCTTCCAAGGCGACCTTTTCAACTCTTTTGCTTCTTCTTTGTTGTCAAAGGGGAACCTCAAAGTGGTACCAACGCAGCTTTCGGTTGGTGGCCACTTGATGCATCTTCACTTGTCCATGGCGTTCACTTTGGTGCACTTGGGGAGCAGGTGCCTCGTGGGTGATATAGGCGGGTTGCACCATCTACCATTGTGCCACCATCGTTCAATATTGCACACCACAATTGGTGCACGTTGCATCACCTTTGAATCATGAAGCTCGTGAAGCGCGTAGACTCCCACCGAGTGGAGAGAGAAAACAACGAGAAAACAACATAATGCATTTGTGCCCGCAATAGCAATTCAATCAAATCCTTTTCGCCCTCCCAATCCCGACGACAAATAAAAATCAAAATGCCGATAAAATCCGAACAAACTAATTAGGTCATCGTATCATCCGTGTGCTTATAGCCTATTCATGCCAAGATTTTTGGCACTCACTCACCACTAGACCTTCCTGGACATGGGGTGTAACCGGTGATTGCAACCTCATCCTTTCCGCCGTTGCGGTGTAGCTGCAAGATTTAGATCGCTAGAAAGCAGCTACGTGAAAATATCCGCAATTGGTCCCTCCAAACTCAACTAGTTTTTGAAGGAAACGTGATCCATAGGAGCCCCACGGATCTTGAGTTTGAGGATTTGGGAAGGTGGGGATGGAAAAATCGAGTATTTGCACCCTTGGAGCCCACCTTTGGGGCCACACCCTCCCCATAGGAGCGATTGTATTGTGGGAGTCGCAAATTTGAATGTCTAACCCTTGCCCCCACCCCTTGTGCCGAGTGACATGCACAATGAGGGGATGTGTAGGTGGTTGGCTGATTGGCACCATGGGTTGCGTGCCAGCATAGGCATGGCGGTTGCTATGCCGTCTTTGTGGAGGGTGACCTGGGCATTGGTGGGGTGGATGGCACAAAAGCCTTTCGTGGTCTTTTTGCAACCGAGAAGGCTGAATGTGGAATTTCATTCAAAATTCGCATCCTTCTGAAAGTCTCACTATGCTCTAAGTAGACCCTTGAATCCCTTTGAATCTCTTCGCCTGCTTGCACCCCCAACACCCCACTGAGGACTTGGCTGTGCACATTCGCATTCACCTCAGGTAGATTTGTTTAACACTGAACCAAGTAGCTAAAACCTCATGAAAATTAAAAATGCCTTTTTCACCTTGTGGGAGTCATATTTAGCTACTCCTTGCGTGGCTTCTTTCTCCGAACGTTAGCCTGGGTTGGCACGGCTTGCTGGCGCCAGTGGGGAAGTGGAAGTCATGGGGTGCACAATGTGAGCTGTGGCTCCACTCTCAGCCACAAAGCTCCCTTTGAAACGACGGTCTGCACGTGCTTCCACACTTGGCAGCTCACACGCCGCACCGATATTGATGGTCTTTGAGCGGGCTTGAATCCATCTGTGCCCACTTGCGGACCGCACACAGGTTTCAGCTCTCGTGGCCGTGCCCTGTTATTGTACTTAGGTGGCCCGTCGGTGCCTCTCTGCCGCCGGCATTGGGGCGTTGCTGCTCGACGACGGCCTGAGGTCGAAGAACATGTTGGCCACAGCAGCGCACGCGCGCTTTGGGCCGAAGGTGCGTCGTGTACTCCGGATCGAGACCGTGGCAGAAGACATGCTGAGCACACCTCCCGTTTCCGGGGGACAGTGGGACTTGGACCGCTTCGAGGCGGCGTTCCTGGACTACATCAGCGCGCCCCCCGCGGATGTGGTGGCGTTCAAGAGCGTGTGCTGCTACCGAACTGGCCTGGACGTGGACCCCGAACCGCCACGCGCCGCGGCCGCCGAGGGCCTGGCCGCCACACTCACGGCCGCGGCCGCGAATGGGGGGCAGGCGCGCGTCGCTCACAAAGGGCTGGTGGATTTCCTGGTGTGCCTCCCAGCAGCCCACCCCCCAGGCCTGCGGTTGAAGGTGGTGTCGCCCCCCCCCCCCCGCCCCGTGCATTACCTCTGGTTTGCATTTGTCTGTTTTTTAATTAGGTCACCCCCCCCCGCCCCTCCTTCGGGGAGTCAGTTCTGCCCCAACCGCTTCTGCCCCCCCCCCCCATCCCTTCCAACCGTTTTGCAACCGTCAGCACGGACACTGAATCCAGTTTCCAGGCGCCAGTAACCGCTCTTGCAGCCGCTCTTGACAACCCTCTTCAGCCTGCCTTCCCCTCGCCCAGCCCCCCTCGCTGCCGGTGTTCCGTGTCCTCCCCTCATTCAGGCAGCTTGGGTGTGAGGTGAGGTGAGGTTTGCCCCGGACTCCAGCGTACCCTGACCAGTTGTCCTTCGCACCGTCCCATCCGCCTCGCGGCGTCACAGACACCCTAGCGCACCGGACGATGCGTTCCTGCCGATGCTCCACAACTGGAAACCTCCGGTTCAGGCCTTGAGCTCGCATGGTGGAGTGCCGCGCTCCCCCACTAGTCTCCACAGGGAAGCACCCCATACGGACCCCAAATAGCCCCTCCCCCCCCCCACGGGTCCCCCGCCACAGGGCCCTCCAACCCGCCCCCCACAGGCCCCTACACACAAGCCCCCTACAGGCTCGCACTCGCACCCAGCCTCCCCTAGCAAGGCCCACGCACAGGATCCAGCACAGCCCCCCCAGCAAGCCCCCCCCCAAAGCCCCCCCCTCCCCCCCAACAAGCTCCCCCACAGGCCCCCCGGTCGCCCACAGGCCGCCCCCACAGCACCCTCCCCCCAGGCCTCCAGCTTCCCCGTGCATGTGCATGCCCCTCCTGCGCTCCCTTCTGCTGCCAGGTCATCCACACGCTGCGTGCAGCCGTCGCCTTGCAGCTCCCGGTGCAGATTCACACGGGCTTTGGAGACAAGGATCTCGACCTGAGGCTGTCCAGCCCGCTGCACCTGCGGCGTGTGCTGGAGGACCCGGCGTTTGCTGCTTTGAAGCTGGTGCTGCTGCATGCGTCCTACCCCTTTTGCCGCGAGGCCGGGTACCTCGCAAATGTGTATGCGCAGGTGTGGCCTCAGTCGATGCGGTGCTGGTGCGCGGCGTGGGAAGGGCCAAAAGGTGCTCATCATTGGCACATTTGATTCTGTCGGCAGGCGCAGGAAGATGGCGGGGACGGTGGCGTGTCACTTTTGTGGTATTCCAGGACAAGGAAATCCTTCTGTGGTGAGTTTGGATGTGGTGAAGATGCGGTGCAGACCAGTGAGGTGGGCATCAGTTTTGTCTCAATTGCTGTGCTACGGTCACATTCTGCCCATGCCATTGCATCCTTGATTCTTGAAGATCACCGACTGTCCCCACTGCGCGTCGATAAAGGGGTGGCAATGTTTGCCGCGGTGCTCGCATGTGGTTTTGCCAGTGCCATGTTGCACTGTGAGGCCACCCTCACGGCCCCTGTCCGCTGAGCGGGGGTGGTCCCTGCTGTGCACTCCTCGTGTACTGATGTCGTCGAGGCTGAGCGGGGGGGTGCCCCCACTCGGCCACTCCGGGTGCACTTCATGAAGAAGCGAATTGGTCGTAGTTTCACTCGTGGCTGCCCCAAATACGGCTGCCCTGCCATGACTCTCCTCATGAGCCCTGTGCATTGGAGCGCGAAGCAGGGGTAACACGGAGACAAACAACCTAAACAAACACCTTTCGATTTGAGTGTATCGGAGAGTTGATTGACTGTTCAATCAGTGGAGCATGGCCGTTCAAATTAGGAAGCGTGAATCTTCTCCATTGTAAAGTCAAGATGCGTACGTTCACAACGGTTCGATCGCTTTGGCTATGACATGGCCACGGCATGGCCATGGCGTGCCTCAATGTCCCATTGGCGTAGAAGGACGAACAGCCCAACCCCAGCCAAACAAAGGCGCTCCGGCCGCTCCTCTGGTGGATGGCTCTGTTCAACAGGTGTCAGCCCCGAGGCATCATGCACACCAACCTCTGTACTTTCTGGGCACTTGGGTGTTGCGTGTATCAGCTTTCCCCCACCCCCAGGGCCGCAATGCATCACCAGGAATACCCCCCCCTTTTTGCTGCCGAAATCCACCAAATGCGCCGTTCTAAGTGAGCGGGGGGGTTTGGCCGCCCACCTTCCCAACGCATTCCCAAAGGTGTACCTCGACTTGAGCCTGGTGGTGCCGATGCTGAGCGTGCAGGGCATGCGTGAGGCCGTGCGCCAGTGCCTCCACCTCTGCCCCATCGCCAAGCTGCTCTTCAGCACCGATGCATACGCCTTCCCCGAGCGGTATTACGCCACCGCCAAGTGGGGGCGGCAGGTGCTGGCTCAGGAGCTCGCCCTCGCGCAGGCGGACGGCGATCTCACGGAGGGGGAGGCGCTGCAGGCCGCCCGCCGCATCCTGCACGACAACGCGCAGCTGCTGTACCCGGGCCTCGGCTCGAGCTCGCTGGAGCCCTCGTTCAGTCCGCCCCTCAGCCCCGTGCTCGCCAATGGGAGCCTGGACAGCTTTACCCCGGTGTCCCCCACGCGTGAGCCCCCGGCGCTACCCGGCGGCGTAGAATTCGTGCACTTGCTCTGGTGCGACGCCGCCGGCCTCCGCCGCACGCGCCTCGTCCCGGCCGCGGGCTACCCTCGCGTCGTGCAGGGGGGCCTCGGACTGACGCAGGGCTGCATGGCGCTCCCTCGGTACGGGGACGTCTGCGCGCCGATGTCCGCGAGCGGGCTGGGTCCCGTCGGGGAGGTCCGGCTCACGCCGGACCCGGCGACGCTGCGGGTGTGCCCGTGGCGACCGTCGCACGCACTCGCGCTCGCGGACTTGCGGGCGGCCAGTGGGGGCGACTGGGAGTGCAACCCCCGCGGTGCGCTCGCGAGGGCGCTCGCGCTGGCGGAAGAGCGGCACGGCCTCGGCTTCCGCGTCGGGTTCGAGAGCGAGTTCATGCTGCTGCGACCGACGACCGCCGGCGAGGGATCGGGGCTGGAGCCGGTGGATGGCACGTCGTACTGCGCGTCGCAGGCGTGGGTGCAGTCGGGGGCCGTGCTGGATGAGATGGTGAAGGCCGTGCAGGCCATGGGATTGACGGTGGAGCAGTGCCATGCGGAGTCGGCCCCAGGGCAGTTCGAGATCGTCACGTCGGTATGCGATTCCGCGGCCGAGGGGGCCCTGGGCGCCGCGGGGGTTCTCGGGTCCTGTGCATGGCCACTCGGGGGTTGATGAGGCACATGGTGTGGGGACCGGGCGACGGCAGGAGAGGCGACGTTCTGTCCTCCCCTCCCCCAACTCAAAGACAAAACAAACCCAAAAGAACAAAAACGCAATCTGAGAGCTATTGAATGTCAGTTAGCTGCCTCCGAGTGAACCGGTTTCAGAAGGTCCTGTTGGGACGGCTCAGCCAAAACGGGGTCAGCCTTCTGGAGGTTGCGTCCACACTGACCATCCATCATTCAGGCATGTGTGTTTTCTGGATGTCCAACATTTTCAGAAACCTCTGACTATTCAATATTGTTAGAAGGAAAAATTCTTCGCATTAATACGAAACAATGATGTTCTCCACTGCTAAATTTTCCCAAGAAAAAAGTGATGTCTTCGAGAATCCAACCAGTCAATTCCCCCCTGTTTCGCCATTATACACCTACATCTTCTTGGGATCATTTCATTGTCTGTCCCTCTTTTAATGGCCGACAGAACACGGGACCCGGTCCCTGATTCTGCTGATGCTTCATTTTTCTGGGTCGGCTCCTCCCAACCGGTGTGGCACAGCCCACGGAAATCGCCCCCTTGTAACCACGGCACTGACAGTGCTTTCGCGGCAGTTGTTTTGGCCCTCCCCCGCCGGTCCGCCCGTCCACTGCATGTGGGTGGTTGTGGCTGTACATCATCCTTTTGTACTTTGGGGAGCCATGTACTGCTCAGGCAGGCCACCTGCCACCCACTTGAGTGTCAGGAGAATGCCTCTTCAGGGCAAGTCCGTGGAATGCTGTCGCACACAGGGCCACACACCGTGCGTGGCTCCCCAACATAAGTGAGATGCGGCACCAGAGCCCGTGTTTGTCGTCTGAACTCGGGGTGCATGGCTATTGATTACTGCGTTGCTTCTGCAGCATTTGCCGCCGTTGAAGGCCGCTGACGCCCTGCTACTGACCCGCGAGGCCATCCAGGTGTGGCGATGACATGCAGCGATTGTACTCGTGTGGGATGTGATGGGGTCCGCAGCACCGGGGCTATGCGCCTTCACAAGCGGAGGGAGAAGGCCCAGCGCCCCGACCTCAAACACTGACTGGACGCCGCACCGCGAATGGGAAGAGGGCACCCGCACGCTGTCTTCCCCTTTTCCAAGCCTCTGCAGTCCTGTCCATGGCTGTTGTCTTCGCTTTGTGCAGCCCTTCCCCATGACTGCTGAGTTCCCTCTTTTAACCCTTGCAATCCTCCCGACGGCTGCTGTGTCCGCCCTTTTGCAACTCTCCCCAACCCTTGCCATCGTCAATCCTCGACAACCCTTAGAAACACTGACGCGCACAACCCGCGCCAGCCCTCAACAGCCGGACACAACGCTCACGTCTGGGTCCGACACGTCTGGGCAACGTCTGGTCCCACCAAATTTCGTTTCATTTCATTTGGCTTCGGCGAGGGGGGGGGGGGGCAGGGCAGGGAACTGCGTGAGAGAAAGGAAAGGGGTTCTGAAGGGGCAGTCCGAAAATGGTATTTTTTTTGAGGCGCTGAGACGTACATCCGGGACACTCCGCCCGTTGTCAAGGATGCACGCTCCACGTGCGCACCCGACACAGGCACGGAAAGAGGGTGACCTTCCCGTCGGTGTTGTAGTATTCCAAAGGGATGAGAGCTTGGACCAAGCGGCCCATGCGAAGGCAATTGGAGCCGACGAGCAATGCAACCTGTGGTGGGGCTGCTGCTGCTGCTGCTGCTGTTCCTGCTCTCCAACCTGCATCTGGATGACGCACACAAGGCGGCAGCGAGCACATCCCCCCCCCCCCCCTTTTAAGCCTGATGCTTCAGAGTTTCACTGCACCTTCTCACGTCAAACACATCAGTGCCCCTCCACCGTGCCCAACTCCTCTTGCATGAAAAGCGATGGAGAGTCGCTTGCGCTGGGCAGTTTTGGGGCGTAGTTTGGAATGGTCTCGGGTTCGGGGCCACACCGGTTTGGGTCATCCTTCGGGGAGAATGCTCATCTCACCACATGGGCGCACATGCAAACCCATGGGGAGCCATGTAGCATCCATTAGGCCCCGCTAATGGTGTTCGTGGGCCCCGTAAACGGAGGTTTTGGTGCTAAATTAGCCCATCTGCGCCCAGTTTGTGGGGTGTTGTTAGGAGCAATTCTCGGAGAGGTGGAATTGTTGATTTGCAGAGGTTTGTGAGATCAAAATCAGGCAGGCCCGCAGTTTGCGGGGAAACTCCAAGTACCCCGCCTTCTTTGGGCATCCTTGTGTGCTACAGCCCAAGGGGTTACACCTGGGGTTTACCCCCATGTAAAATCCTTATTTGATTAAAAAAAAACATACCCCATGCATGTCCACACAGCCGCACGCGTCACAGACGCACAATCTGGTGTCACACAAGCTACACAACTGCGTACGTTGAGTCTGGTTGGGGATCCCCCAAGCCCCTCGGATTTCAGAGGCCCGAGTGTTGCTTCGTCTAGAGGGACCAGCACCTCCGCCACTGGCACGTGAGTGTGGGCTCTCTTGAGTTGATGGCTGTGTTCAAAGGGTAGAGGCTGTATTTTGGGGATTTCTAGCGCTGCCCCGACTCCAAAACGTGTGAGTGTCAGCGTTACTGGACATGGGGCGTGGTGGCAATCTGTGCCTTCGAAGCCAACACTGTGCCCGTGGTTCAGAGCACCGCCGCAGCCCACGGATTGAAGGCCACGTTCGTGCCCAAGTATCTGCCCATGCAAGCGGGGTGCGGCAGCCACATGCACATGAGCCTGTGGCGCGGGGGGCAGAATGTGATGAGTGCTGGCGGGTACACCGACGCAGAGGTCGAGGGCAACCACGGGTTTTCAGTGGTGGCGGAGTCGTTTCTGGCCGGCGTTCTGCACCACCTGCCCGCGCTCATGGCGATCACAACGCCAACGCACAACAGCCACCGTCGCGTGCAGCCCGGCACATGGAGTGGGTCATATCAGGTACAGTTAGTGATGGACTGCAGCTGATGCCAGGCTGTGGTATTGGAGCCGTCGTGCGATGAGCGGGAGGAGGGGTTTCCGGGGGTTGGGTGGGTGGGACCGATGAAGGGGCGCTTGCGACAGCACCAGCACCCCTTCCCCAGCCCCCACCCCAGCCCTGGCCAGGAACAGCACCAACCTCATTCTTGGCCCATCCGCAGGCAAGGGGAGACGTCAGCCACCAACCCCATCCTCCGGCCCAGCACCAATCCCATCTTTGGTTGCGCATTTTGGTGGCCTCTCTTTCCAAGGCGTCACGGGCTTGCCTTTGTTCTTCGCTCTAGACCTTGTGGGCACTCATGGTTTTGGTACCATTGTTAACACAAATCTACAGCATGTGCCCAGTCCTCAATGGCCCCCCATTCTCGGACGGTGGAAATATAGATGGCATGTGTATGACAGAGTGTCGTGCCCCTGTATGTGCTCCCCGGTGCCCTATTTGGGTACCCGCCCCCCTTATTTTTGGGGTGGGGAATTCAAAAAATGAGGTTTTGAAAGGATTTGGGACGAAGGGAGGTGTGGCAGGTACCTTCAATGAGGGAAATATCCATCCTGAATAGCCTCCTACCGTTTCCTACCAAATTCAGGTTCGCGCCACTGTATGTGCTGCCCTAGTGCCCTGTGCCTCCTGTTCTCGCACTCAGATTGATGCCCACTGATTGCTCAGCACCCAAATATATATATTTATATATATCCTCTAATCTACACCCCTCTCCCCAACTCTAGGTGGCTCCACCATACGGCTCTAAGGTACGTGCGAAGGGCACAACTTGTCTGAGATGGAGACTGCAGAAGTCGGCCTCGGGACCTGCAAATAGCGCAGCTCCCCAGGCCTCTTGTGACCTGCAGCCCAGCCGATGTGTAGATGTCATGTGGGAATATGGGCAACATTTGTCGGGGGGTCAGATGGCCCTTCTGAGGGGACGGCCAATGTGACTGGTCGGCCCCCTGTGTAAAAATGTGACAACGGCCGCACTCGGCCACAGTGGCCCCGGGTCTGGGTTGGCCCTGATCGGGTGTGTGTGTGGGGGGGGGGCGAGGCTGAGTTGAAGCACCCTCACCCCGTTGCAGTACGAAACTGCAGTACAACGGGTCTTCCCGCTCCTGGCCCCCCCTTTGCCCCTGATGTCCATGCCGTCGTTGTTGTGGGACAAGACCTGCTGCTCGTTTGTACACACATCGGCTCATCCGACAGCTGCAGCCGCTGACCTGGGCTGTGCTCGCGCCAGGGGGAGGGCCGGCCTACCATTACGAACCCAGATCCCCCCCCCCCCCCCCCCACCTCCACCCCGCCCAAATGACGGTCCGCAAGCGTGGCCCTCTCGACCGGCGGTTAACCGCCCAACCGGCGACCAACCGCTGGCGTTTGGTGAATGAATGTGGTCGATTACGCACCGACTGTTACCCCTTGGGGAGGGGGGGCGTCACTGCGCCATCTTTTCAATTTGCCAGGGCATGTCAAGTAGTGGTAAATGGTGTGGATGACTGGTCAATTGCTGTTGTTGACTGCCCCGGCGCCGTTGGTTGGCTGCTGCGCCGCGCAGCATTTGTAGATGAGGCGCGACGGAAGGCTTCTTCTTAAATAAGGGGCCCGCCGTGCTGATGCACAGCGTGTGCTAACACTCGTCCGGCCCCGCCTGTACCCACGATGTGTCGACGCTGCGCTCGCATCAGGTCTGGGGCAAGGACAACCGCGAGGCCCCGCTCCGTGCGGCATTCTCAGAGGACGGCAAGACTGTAACCAACTTCGAGCTCAAGGCCATGGACGCCACCGCCAATCCCTACTTGGCCATCGCAGCCACCATTTACGCAGGCCTGTGGGGGGTCACGCATGCAACCAAGTTGCCGGACCCGGTGCAGGTTGCTTTTCCTGCCTGGCCCTGGACCCACGGGAAGTATAAGAAAAGCCGTACACCGTAGGAGGAGGGGGGGGCTTACCCCCCCCTGGACCACAGTGACCATAGTGGGGAAAAACGAAATTTGCCATTGGAAAAATCTGGTAGGCCACCTTTTGTACACAAAATTTTGGGTCGCAGACACCCCCCCTCCCACTCCCCCCCCCTTCTAATACTTCCCTGCTGGACCCGAACGTCATGCACGTTGGTTGTAGTGGTCATGACAAGTGTTGTGCATGCGACAGGACGCGCAGCACCGTACACACCCACAACAACACACCATACTGGACGACACACAACGACATACGACACGGTACGGCACCATACAGCACCATGCCCAGAACACGATGCCTGCACCACCATACAACAGCATGCATACGCAATCATGCATACAACACCACGCAAAACCACACAACACCATACATCCAGCACCATGCAACACCATTCGTACAACACCATGCAATGCCGCACAACACAATGCGTGCAACACCACACAGCACCATAAGCCACCATACAACACAAACAGCACCATAGATGCAGTATTATCCAGTAATATCAGACACCATGACCAGACTTTTGCTTAAGGTGGGTCCCACCCTACCCCCTGGGGGGGATTGGGTGGGTGGGTCTGTGGCCTGTGGGTGGGTGGGCAATTTGGCCCAAAGTGCCTACTCCCCCCCAGGGGGGGGGTGGGTAGGGTTGGGGTGGGTGGGTGGGTGGGTGGGTCCGCAACCTTGATGGGCCTGACACAACAACTGGGTAGGGGCAGGGACTGACTCTCCCAAATTATCCGGGTACCCTACCCCACTGACATTTTGCTGTATCCTGTGCAGGCTTCTGGTCCAGAGGCCGCCCTTCACCTCAAGGAGGTCACGGTGCATCCCCCACGATGCGTGCCCAAGTAACGAGTATTCTGACACTCGGAACCCGAGCCGTGCCCGTTGTCTTGCAATCGTGGGTGGGTGGGTGGGTGTCACAGAAACTGGACACCATGTGGCACCAGGGACACAGTTTTGTTGGTTGACAGGTGGCTGTTTTGTTGTGTCTGTGCATCTGTCATCTTGTGCAAGCTCTGATGACCACTCTAAGGCCAGGAATGTTGCCAGGGTGCCTTCATCTTCTTGCTACAGCCTTTGTTTGTCCAGGAGAACACAGTTTTCACATCAGAGTACTGAGAGAATGGTCCCACAGCGTTTGTTTGTGCACGAGAACAGAATTTTCACTGAGAGAATGGTGTCAAAAAGTGGCAAAAATTTCCGGTCCGTGTGGTAAAAAGTGGTAAAAATTGCCGGTCCGTAGGCAGCGAGGATTGAACCAACGCTTCACCAGTTTGCTGGTGCAGTGATCTACCACCATTAGGGTAACTGCCAGTTCTGCTATACTGCTGTTCAAAGATTGCATAGTGGCTGAAGGACAAATTTTTTTTGGGGCAAATACACAGGGTTTTTGTGTTACCAGCTGATTATAACAGCACAGACCCCCCCCCCCCCCTATGGGGGGGTAGGGGCGGTCTGGGTGTGTGGGTGGGTGCGTCAGCTTGGGTGGGTGGGTGGGCTGCCTGGTCCTGAGGCAGCCCCAGAGGGACCCCCCGCCCCCGACCCCGTTGGTAAGCAAAGGTCTGACCATGACATGCAGCACTATAACACTGTGGAGCACCATACGATCTGACGCCTTGCGGTATCATACAACATCCTACATCACCCTACAACACCCTACAAGACCCTCCGACACCACACAACAGCATAAGAATCAGTGCTGTCCTAATTTGCATGCGGGTGCCAATTTTACGCTCCTTTGTTCTCGGAGCCGCACATTGTTCCCTCAATTTGGCTGATTGCTCCGGAGGCTAAGGGGCAAACTATGGGAAAATGTACCTCCTCTTTTCGTTTCCACAGTGGAATGTGGACAAGTGCAGGTATCCGTTGATTTGCTCATGGGGTAAGTTTTTCGAGGCAGAAACTACAACAACAAGACATATCACGATAACAGCCGCTTGTATTGGGTTTCATTAATTGGGCACTTATCGTTGGGGCTGTATGGTGATCTCTGGGTAGTTTAGTGGCTTGGGGCACTTTGATTGATGGTGCTGAGGGATCTTGTAATGTCTGTTCTTCAGGAACCCGACGTCTGTCTATCTTTCTACGAACGAAAGCCGCAGGATTTGGGGTGGCTGTGTTTAAACGGACGGCGGTCGGCAGTCGACAGACGGCAGTGGATGGTCCGCCGACGCCGACTGGGGGGGAACCGATGGCATTTGCCGGTCCGTGAGCGCTCTGTTGAGATCCGGGGGGTACTCTGAAGTTCGGCGCTTGCTTTGCCCCAAAGAATAGCCCTGTGTTGGTTGGGCCTGTGGTGCCTCTGAGAGGAGCACACGCCCCGTGGGATCTGTCGGGGTTGTGAGCGCTGTGGCGTCTCTCCGCGAAGTATTCCGGGGCAGTATGGCCGTTTCCCTGGGGAATGTGGGATCGGAGTGCCGGCGGCTGGATCAACCTGCACCCCCCCTTTTGTGTCGACCAGGCTGTGTTTATAAGGAATAAATACGTAAGGGGGGGGCGGTCTGGGGGGTTCCCACAAAGGGCCGCTTATTCAAACTTGATTTTCCCTCAGCCAACTTTTGGGTCAAAGTTTTTTTTGGGTGGTTGGGTCTCAGAGCCAAAAGGACCCCCAACCCCTGTTATAAACAAAGCCTGGTGTCGACACACGACGTTGCCAAACCGGCGCCGTCTCACCAGTGCCCCGCCGTGTCTCAGGTCGACCCTGCCACTCTGACGGACTGCCAGCGGCTGCCCGACACCCCAGAGGACAGCTTCCTCCGGTTGGAGAGCACGGAGCACGAGGCGGTGCGGGCCGGCCTCGGGCCCGGGATTGTGAAGGCGCTGACGGCGGTGGGGCGGGCGGACGCGGCGGTGTTCAAAGACATGAAGTTGGAGGAGGAGGTCCGGGTACTTGTTCACAGGCTTTGAGACCAGAAGACGTTGGAGACACGCAGGCTCTGGGGCTTTGTCTGCTCTGAGGTCTTCAGACTCCCAGCGATGGGGCATCGCTTTGATGTATCAGTTGCCTCCAAGGCTCAGGGTCGTGACCCCCAGAGGGTGGCCCTCAGCGCTGTGACGCTGCCATGACGCTGCCCAAAGGGACGCCCTCCCTCGGCAAGTCATCGACCTCACAGGCAAAGGGATGAGCGCGCCCGGTAGCACAACCACGACGCAGTTCAGTCACGGCCGACGGCGATGCCGCCAATAGTCCCGACTTGCTGCTGTTTGGAGTCGCCTCACGCACCAGCGCCTGTCTGCAGCACACGCGACCACGTGTGCTGCTGCAGAGACACAGAATCCGATTCAAGGGATAGCAGTCTGCCTGCAGATGTGAAGTGGTGCAAACCATGCGTTGTGTTTGCACGGGGGTGCGGTTTGCGCTGCCCAGCTCTTTTGCCGCAACGAGCCCTGTGTAGAGGTATGAGGTAGCCGTAATATGCAGAGGTCAGAGTTGAGGTTCCGTTGCGCCGCAGGTCGGTCGCGTGATGTGGTGGGCAGCAGCCCATTGAAGGCCCCGTTCAAATGTGAGAGGGAGGGTTGCGCTCGGCAGAGGGAAACGCTGCAGCGTTGTAGGGCGTTGACGGTGGTTGGGCGGTCACTGATGGTGGGTGGCAGTTGAGCGACGCACCTTTGCGGGCGGGGGGGGGTTGTACATAACCGTGTATTCCGACGTGAGTCGTACGGAGGAGCACGTCGCTTGGCTAAAGGTTGGGATCCTGTTGTACTGTGCTGGGGCTCTGTACATTTGGTCAACATTAGTGGGCGGTGTTTGATTGCCTCGACGTTGGAGTTCCTTTTCGGGATCCATTGTTTTTGGGGTCCGTAATTCGTATCGACAAACCCGTTCGATTGCTCAAGGGGAACCCGCGGGGCGCAGTTGTGGGCCTTCCGCCCTTGCGCGTAGCGTCTCAGCGGCTGGCTTTGCCGGCTGTCTGCCACGAGCGCCTGTGCGCCCTGCTTTACTGTACCCCAGCAATCCATTCTGATTTCCCGTCCTGTGTGGACTGTCTGGTGTTGCCTTTCGGCAGCCACAGACGCCGACGCAGACGGAGACATAGACACAGACATCCTTCTGATTCAAGACAGCCTCCAGGTGCCATAGATTAGGCGATCAGGGTACATATGGTTAGTTCTTGACGACCGTCAGGAAGCCACGTCAGTCTTTCCGTACCACAGTTCTTTATGGACTCAAGGGGTGCGTTCAAGTCGCTTCTTCGTGACTCAGCGGCGGCCCCGACAAAGCTTTAGCCATTCATTTCACCAGTTTTCCTTGCAGCCTTCGCTGCGAGCTTGGGCTGTACTGTCATACACAGGGTGTCGCCCAAGCACATTGGTCCCGCAGCCTTCGGATTTGTGGGAAGGTGAACAGGCACCTGGATCATCGCAGCATTGTCCAGGACCACAGGCCGAATACCCTGCACCCACCCACCTACCCACCCATTCAACCAAACAGGTGTGGACAGGGACGGGCCCTGCGCTTCTACCAGCCCCTGCCACAGGGTTTAAGGCTTAGCTCGGGGTTTGGCCCATTGCCCAGCCGCCTGCCTTTTCCTTGGTGTCCGCAGCTGATCAGCTGCTGAGCCAATGTCATGTGTCAGTCAGAAATGCAAGAGAACAGTTCTGCACAGTACAATTCATCTGAGTCCTATTGCTGGGTTTGCCAGCCCTAGGCTCTGTGTGCGCCCGGTGCATGCGACGACAACAGCACTTCCAGATTTTGGTGGTTTGGTGGTTCAGAATTTTGCAGGTTGGGGCATAGTGGTCCTTTGCCCCACGGCAGCGAAAGGTGCCGCGTGTGCATGAAGCGCGTTGCATGGGCGCGGGCAGATGAAAGGCCCCGTTGTTGGCCCGTGTGTGTTGTAAGTTGTGTGATTTTTTTTTTGCTGTAAGTTCGAGTACAGAAAAACTGTACAGTCAAAACGGGAGTACAACAAAATCATGTTGACGAGTACCGCAAAACTGGGTACTCGTGTTTACCACAAAAAAACCAAAATCACACAAAATACGATGTCTTTGTCACCAATGGTACTCCTGTTTACAGTGAAAAAGAATTAAATGAAATACAATTTTTTTTACCCTCGTGTTTTCAGTGAATTTTTTGTTCATGAAATGAATTTTTTAATTTGCATTTACAGTGAAAAAAAATACCCGCGCTTACAACAAAAACACAATTACTTGTGTTTACAATGAAAACATTTTTACTCTTGAATCTCTTACTCTTGAATATTCCCCGCATTGGGGACCCCCAAGACGGCAGGGGTTATGTAGCCACTTCTGATCTTATCCCCAAATTGGGGATCCCCAAGATGGCACTTTGGAGTTTCTTGTGGTAGGGCCCACCCTCACCCCAACAAATGGGTGTTCCCAAAGTGGCGTGAGGAGGTGGATGTCGAGGAGCTTTTGAGTGCCACTCTCCCTAAGCAATCCACTGCCGAGTCCGTGTCAACCAACGAGAAGTTGGACCTTTTTGCGGACCCTATTTTGGCCTTTCCACCAGGGAAGAAGGGAAATAAAGAAAAGGTCGTGTCATCCGATGAGGAGGTGGACCTCTTTCCGGCTCCTCATGTGGCCCCTCCGCTTGCCTCAAGTAGAGCATTGCGGCAAGGGAAGAAGGGGAAGCAAAAAAAGGTTGCTTCATCCCATGAGGAGTTGGACCTCTTTTTGGCTCCTTGTGTGGCCTCTCCACCAGCCTCTAGCAGAGTGTTGCCACAAGGGAAGAAGGGGAAGGGAAAAAAGGCCTCACCAAGTGCACCCTCTTTCGCACCTATTGCTCCTCGCCATGGCCAATCCCACCACAAAGGAGGACACCCGGTAGCACATCCTCATTTGTGGAAAGTGGGTCCAAGTGCCGGATAGCTACCCCAAAAATGCATGTGCTCAACTAGAGCATGCATGATCAGTAGTCAATGAGCTAACTGTGTGGCCAAAAACTCATTTGTATGAGGCTTGTGAGCAAAACACCAATCCTGGTGCAAAGCCCGGGTCCTGTGATTCCAAGCTCATCTACAAATGTGCATGGTGCAACTACTTGTAGTGGGTGCACGTTTTGTAGGGCCTTTGGTATTCCTATATTTCCGCCACGTATTTGGTGTTCCAAAGGTGCTACATATTACCGTGCTGTTATATTTGCCGAGTCCCAATGAATTGGTGGCCACACCAAGCATTTCCATTGTGCTACTGTTTGTAGCAATGTATCAGCTCCCCCTTTTTGGGAGAGTGTATAAGCTACCTGCTGCTCTTTGGTAGCTTAGAGGTTTGCGACGCGCATTGGGACCGCTTAGACCCCATGCAGTTGTCTACAAAGTGAAGCACCTATAGACGTTTTGGAAAGGGTGATAAGGCCCCTACCCCTGATAGGTATCACTTAGGCACCGGGGTCTCTACTGGCATGGTTACAATGTGTGAGTGGTGATCCATGCAGTGGGTTCCTCCACCACAAGTGGCCTTGTCCCACCTCCATACACACCTCCTTACATTTTGCAAAAGAGGCATTGTTCTGGAATAAAAAATGTACTCAATTTTTACAGAAAAAAATTTCTTGCCAGACTTTTTTTTTTCTGGTGTTCCGATTCTTGTTTTAAAATGTTTCTTTTTTTAAAATGACACGACCTTACAGCAAAAAAAAATACATGATCTTACAACAGAAAAAATTACCCACACCGACGAATTTTTGTACACGAGTTACATTTTTCACTGTCGGCCCAGGGCAAGGGACAGACTGAGCCCTGATTTCTGTCCCTGCTACTGTCCATGAAGGCCCTGGGTGGTTCCGACGCCCCCTGCCGCTGTCCGTATTCTGCCACCAACCCAGAGATCTGTGCCGCAAGTTGTTGTAAGGTTTCAGGAGAATGAGAGCGGAAGATATCTTGGACGTCCTCTTTGGGCCCTCGGTAGGGGGCATCCTTCAGGAGTTGCTCCATTTCTTCTCTTTTACCCCCCCCCCCCCTCCCCTCCCTGCCCTGCTGACTTTGTGCCCCATTGTTTTTAGGGCTGACTGCGGTCGGTTAACCACCAACCGCCGGAGGTAGTCCTGTAGTTCAGTGGCCAAAGGCACAAAATCATGGGTGCCATGGGTTTGATTCCCAGTGTACCCCACTGAGTGACATAAGAAGGAGGTCCTGAGAAGGGTCGTGTTCGAACCCAGAGGTCAACTCCACCCTGGGAGAGGGAGCTCAGAGGTTAGGCATCTGGATCTTAGTAACATTCCTACCAGGTTCGAATCCGGCTACCTGTGAATTACCCTCCACTACCGGTGTATATTCATCTACCCCCCCCTGTGCTGTGCTACAGGGACAGCTGGCGCAAGGATTCCATATTGGCCTCCGGTGCCCTGCTCACAGGCCGCCGTTGATGGGCAGCCAGTCTAGACACCACAAGTACCGGAGGAAGTTTTGCCCTTTTGCTCTTAAGGGCACCCCTGCCACCTGCCCTTTGCCGTGAAGGGGTTATTCCCGGACCTGTCAACAACCAGTGTAGGAAGGGTCTGCCCACTGACCGCAGAGTAGGTGCTCGACGATGGCCTCACGGGCGTGACGCGTAGACGTTTGTCTGGGGCCGCCATAAGGCAGACGTTGCTCATATTCGTTTATACATGATGGAACGAGTGTCACGAGGCCGTAGGCCTGGTTGTGTCGCCTTGTGGGCATTCCTCAGTCAGTCATGGTTTGTTGGTGGTAGAGCCAACGCCGGAGGTAGAGTGCAGACTGTGTGGGTGCGGGGGCACCAGAACAGGCACGTTTTCGACGAGTACGAGCGGGGCTTACGGGATGTAAACCACCACCTTTGAACGTTACCGGGTGATGTTGTCATGTCTGCATTAAAGTATCACCTGTGCTTTCCCCCACCCCATGCCATCCCGGGTTGTGGTTGAAGAATTGCAAAATAAGGGTTTCCTCTGGATCTTTGCTTTCGAACCCCCAGCCGCGCCCTCAACCCCTCTATCCCTACCTTACACAGCGCAGAAGTGGAGGAGGGTTCCCCTGCTTCTTATAACAGTCTGACAGTGCCGCAGATGATACCGACACTGGCGGCACTGTGTCCATAGCCTCGTCTGAATCCACATTCAGTGAATAACTGCAGCGCTCGCCATTCTGCTGCGTTTTTTGAAAAGAACGTACAGTTATGCTTTCTTTGTGCTTCTTGTGACAAGGAGGAGGAGTGCCTTGCTCGAATTGCCCCTTCTTTTGACCCACTCCCTCTTCGCCAGCACAACCCACTTAGGTGACCACCAACAAAACGCTGAGTACAGGTTCAGTGTGTTTGTGTAGCGTTGCTACACTTGGCACCTCGCAAAATACAGCATTGAATTGCTTTCACTGCCAGGAAAATGGATGGCAGCTAATATTTCAAGGTAATCGAAGACTGCAGCTGTAGTTCCAACAACGTGCATTCATTTTGTGCTTTCGCCTTACCATGCCTGCAGGATTGATCCCCCAAAATTGGGTTCATCCAGGGCTTAGAAATGTGTTTGCCTGACCCATCCAACAACAATTTGTTGGCAGGTTGCACAATGTGTATTCAGGAAGCACCCCTGCTGCCGTGCTACAAACAGAGGTATGTCTTTTCGCTGCCACTGCTGACTGTCACGACCAGAACAAAATCACAGACTGCAATTGTGCATTGGCTTCAAGCCATTGCTCAGTAGCAACCCCCGCCTGGGGTTTACACACCAAGAAAAAGTTTTCTCACCGAAGATTTCCTCCACTTTCAGGCCTCTTTAGTGAACCCCCCCCCCCCCGAGGAAAGTTCTTCTGATTGATGTGGGTGAGGTGGCCGGGGCTGGCCAGGGCCCCAAATGACCCCCCACCCCAGTTGGCCCAAATTTAAGCCACCACAGAGCGAGGTTGCTGGCTGTGGGCTGGTAACTCCCTTTTCAGGGGCCAGAAAAAGGCCCGGAGGATGCATGGTCAGAGCAGCCGACACCTGTGCAATAATGCAGGAGGCTCCAGCATCCGAAAAAGCCCAGTGACTGTGGTACCTGAGCGGCTGAAGACGTTACACACCTGCCTCATCTGTCTGTGTAGATAGGGCAGGAAAGTGTCTCATCTGCCTGTGCAGATGAGGGGGGAGTGAAGGGGTTGCTCATCATTAGGCTGTCCTGATGCGGGGAAGTGGGCTATGCACTTCTGGGAGGCCGTATGCACCACCCTTAGAAAAATGGCATGGGCTATCGGTCACTCAGCACAAAGGACCATCGTGTTAGTGAAATTGTTGACTGTGTACTCTAGGCCCTCCTCACCCACACGGGGACTGAGCTGTACCAATGTTCTCTTGCTGAAACCGCCATCTGTTGAGTGTAAAACTGCCAAGACAAAGGTACATGCCCACTAAATCAGTGTGTCTAGGTTGCATGGGGAAACAGGGCGAAAGGGAAATTGGGGATTACACGCGCAAGATGAGACATGTATAACCCTACCACACTACCGCATGGGCCCTGGAACAATGGTGTGCAACGTTGCAGCAAAGCGGCACAAACACACACAACAAAGACACCTAGCCTGAAACAGGGGCGAGATGAAGGCTCTATGTTCCCAAGGGAACATACCCGCGCAGTTTCATCATCCCTCCTCGCCACAATAGGGAGAACGACAGTGAAACGTGGAACAAACAAACGACACACACCAACTAGCAGAGCGACGCCGGGGAAGTGGGGGAAGGGGTAAAAAGGGAGGAAAAGAGTGAATTACACCCCTTGGGAAACCCTAAAGAAGGGAGGAAAAGAGTGAATTAGACCCCTTGGGTGATCAAGGGTGCATGGTGCACGAGAGGACATCCAAGTCCAGGAACACAAGCATGGAGAGCACAGAGCATTAGAGAGCACACACAACAGGACCAATGATCTTGATGATAAGACCAGATGTGGGTGTGAACATCAATCAGGAGAGTATGTTCTTGCTCAGAGATCTGTGAGACAGGCGTTGCACGGGCAGAGGAGTCTCGTGGGGAGAGCATTATTATTATTATTATTATTATTGTTGTTGTTATTATTATTATTATTATTATTATTAGTAGGTTATTATCATTATTACTATCATTATCATTATTATTATTATTATTATTATTAGGTTATTGTCCTTGAATGCCCTTCGCCCTTCGGGCCCTGGCACATTCAGTTTTGGCCAATTTGATCACAGACAAACCCAAAAAAAAGGTTATTGTCCTTGAATGCAAATTCAGCTCATGAAAGAAGAAGGTGGTATTTCTGAGGTGGCTACTCACTACCTGTCAAGCTCACCAGTGGAGCACATGGGTGAGTGGGGGATGGCCCTAAGACAGCATCCTTATCACAACAGTCCCATGGGCAAGGGGTCCAATCTAGGCTTCCTATTTTCCCGCAGTCTAGACTGAGTGGCTGGCAAGGCCTGGGTCACAGGTCCTCTTTCTCCTCGTCCCCTGGCTCCGTACGTCATGGCTTGATTGGCTTTCTCAAACACGGCTACCTCTGCACAACACCCTGCCACTAACTCATCCGAGCTACATAGCACATGCACTGACTGACTCACGTTCAGCGTCAAGTGTTGGTGCGGAAGTGGTTCAGTGTGTGTTTTGAATCAGCCAGCACCAGCCCACCGACAACCACTGTTGACAGCCAGCCCTTTAAGAACGGGCTCCTATTATTGATCTTGCCATCACCTATTTTTTCTAGCTGCTGCGCAACATCTTTGAATTCAAACAATGGCCAAAAAGCTAAAAGCAAAAGCAGAAAGACAAACACAGAAGAAGAAAGTTGAAAAGGGCTGAGGCACTGCAGCAGAGTTACCCCAAAATCCCACCCACACTGGGGCCATGGAGTGGTCAGAGGAAGGCACCCATTGCCCATTACATTGGCTTCCATGCTCTGCCCACATCAGTAGTTCTGGCCAGACCTGTAAGAGCACCTCGAAGAGGTCTGAACATTCGTAAGATTTGCATTTGGATGATTTGCTGGAATCCCTGAAGAAAATGGCACCCGTTTCCTATCTTCCTCATCACTATCTGTCTGCTTGGCAATCATCACAGAATGTCAAGCTTCCCCCAGCGCCTTTTTATTTTATTGATGAAGCCCTTGGGCCCATTTAAAAGTGGGTCGCAGAACTCAACCCATGGCCCCGGGTGTCCCACATAATGACAGGCTGAGGCATCGTTTATGGGAACTCGACTGATAAGGTTCAGGGCTCATTTTATGAGGGTGGTATTTCTGTTGTCAGTCCACAGGGGATCGTGCTGTGGACACAGCCAGGGCGTCATACCAGTCGCTCCACAACACTGTCCTACACCACTCTCTTCCCTCTTTATTTGGAAATATTCTGACAGTAGTGGATCCGCGCAGTCGGATGTATCAGTTCATGGGTCTCACTGAAAGCGTGGTCTGAGGCATTTGCACAATTGAAGGGTTGTTGAGGGTAAACAAAGCTCAGAGCGCACAACGATGCAATGATACTAGGCATTGACTCCTCAAGCCTAAGGTGGAGGCATAATCCATGTGTGTGCCGTCCTTCACACTTCTTGTTTGTCTTGTTTGTCAAACTGCACCCTTATTGGAATGGAAAAAGAGAGCTCAACATAACATGTATTGTGTGGAATGACAAGATGTGTCATGTTTCATTTAAGGACTGGCCGTTCATTTCTTCCTACCATGGTAAGAGCTCAAGGTGCTCCACTGACCTGCACAAGGTGCAAAACCATTGAAGGGTGAGAGAGAGAGCACTTCAATCATCACATACCTAATTTCCTTCTTCTACGCTACTGTTGCAACAGCGAGCACATGATGGCATGCAAACGTCTAAAGACAATTTATTCTTTAGATAGAAAACCAGAAAAATGGGCACTCTCCAGAGTACACCCCTCAAACCCAAAGAGCTAGGAGGGTTGCATGTCCCCTGTTTTCCCACACCCACACAATTGAGAGGAATAACCTCAATGTGACACATACAGGGAGGGACTGCCACACCCCTATTGATGTACTGACTTCCAATTGCTGTGTGTTTCCAACCCTGTTTTGAATCAACTAGTACGTTGCACCTACTTTTGTGTCGGCTCTTTCACGTAGCCCCCCCCCCCCCCTTGCAAGAACAACGGTAAAGTTCTAAAAATTGCTGAAACAAACCCACTGTTGTTCTGGCAAGGGGTTGTTCTCGCAGGACGGGGGGGAGGTGTGCAGCAACCACCTGTCTTCCTTTCACTTCATCTTGTAGGGGACTACCACTAAAATTGGGTCATACCTGTAGTACTGATTCCATTGTTGGAATCTTTTGCCCTCATTGTAGCGGTTGCTTATTCAACAAAATATCACGTGCCCAACACGGCTGTTACGAATAGCAAGTGACGTGATCTGCAGTGCAACAGAGTGCTAGTGGGGCAAGCCCCACTAGAGGGGAGTCTGTGAGAGCCCCATTACCACTGTACCTGCCTGTTTGTGGGAAAGATTTCAAAGCAAGAGACGCCTCCCTCTGATGATGGTTTGTTTTGGCCGCTTCTGATCCCAGGGGTCCCTGGACCGCGTTGCCTTATACCGTCTTACAGGACAGGCCTTCCCCTTGTTTTTGAACCCTATTCCTCCCTCAATTAGGAGTCACAGGCCTGCTGCACGTGATCGATTGGGACCAGCCAACGTGACATGAAACTGGGTTGAGGTCATACGGTGGGGTCCCTCTCTGTACTGGAACAAGACACCGTGTGTCGATGAGACAGGCCCAGAGAAGCAGGACACTGCTTTGTGGAACAACTTTCAGCGGTTGTTTCTTCAGTGGAACGAGCATACAGTTGGTTCACGTGGAACTGCCAACTAATAACGCGTATGCAAAGCAGGACGCACATGTGAAGCGCTTCGTGACCGGCTGCCTCACGATCTCTGCCTCCGTGACCATGCCACTTTGACCTCCGTCGGATATCTGTAGGTCACCGCCGTATTTGTTGCATCGTAATGCCTGTGAAACTGCATGATGCCTCTGCGTACATGACGCTGCTGAACAATTGCGACCTGATAGAGCGCCCCCCCACCCCTGAGCAGCCGCTCACCCGCAAAGAGCAGCGGGAGCGGGACATCCTGGCCAGCAAACAGGCCCACATCCGCGCACGAGAGCAGGAGTATGCCCGGCAGCTGCAGAGCTCAAAGGTCAGATCCCAGAGGAAGTTGGAGGCCGCCAATGCCCAGAAGGCGCAGGAGTTGGAGCACCAGTACACGGCCCTCCTCGATGCCCGAAAAGAGGGCGGATGGTACCTGTCCTCAGCCCCGGGGCTTGTGATTAAATGGGGAATGGGAAAGAGGAGGGGCAGTGCACCACCCTTCGGGCCAACCCCCCCTTCCCTAAAGAGGGCATGAGCCCTCAAATATGCCCCCCCTCCCCTGCCGCAGTTTACGTACAGCCGAAGGGCTAGTGGGGGTGCTGAAATCCGCCGTGTGAGACTGCGGAGAGCGCAGCGACGCCAGGCAGTCCTCACAAGCACAAGCAATTGACCACGATTGGACAGAGGGAGACCAGTCAAGCAGTCCAGAAGCCTTACAGGCAGGGGATTGCTTCGTGTTACCTGGGGGGAGGAGGGGGGGGTTAAGTTGCCCTTCCCAGGATTTTGGTTGACCCACCCACCCACCCACCCTGCCTCAGACCCACCGACCCATATACCCGGCGGGGGACGGTTACAGAGTTCGGTCTACCACCCCCCTTACTGGCAACCTTGCAGCCTTCTCATTGCCCTTGTTCCTCTTGGCGTCCAACAAAGTGTGATGCTTCTGACTCATCTTGTGCCCCCGAAATGCATTTGGCTGATCCTTCATTCCCACATTCACATTCTACTGTGGCCATGACAAAATTGCAAAGCAAAACAGGTCTGCACAATGTGGCACCACGCCTCGCAATGTGCCTCAGCCCATGGACAACGTTCGCGGTCTACCAAGCTCAGCAACCCACCTGCCCAAAAAAGCCGCCCCCCTCACCCCCAGTCTGCATACCAGGACGTGCATGTGTGGAGCACTTTGTGACCTGTGTGCGGCCCCAGTCTGAGAGGGTACCTGCAGGGGAAAACCAGACAAACCCATCCAAGGCACGTTCAGGGGCGGACTGTGAGGTATGTTGCTCCCAAGGCGGTTTTGAAGGGGCCTCGTCACCGAGTAAAACAGCTGGAAGCATCGAACACCTGCTGCACCGTGTGTGAACCGTATAACAACAGCAACCCTAACTGCCCTCTTCACAGCCCCTTCAGGATCCCTTCCCTCAAGCAATCCCATCCCCCCCCCCCCTGCATGCACTTATGCCTGACTGTGGAGTGCATTACCTCTGGTTTGCATTTGTCTGTTTTTTAATTAGGTCACCCCCCCCCGCATGCACAGCAGATGGCTCAGGTCAACCGACATCACACCGGAGATGCATTGATCACATACATGCTTCTGGCACAGTGGCACACATGATTACCAAACCATTTACACACTTCCTGGCCTATTCAGACTATAACACCCTGCTCTCTATTGCCCCCTTGCCTCGCATAAACGAAACCCAGACCCCGACTACCCTCCAATTTTCTGAAAGATGAAGCAGCTAAAGAGGCCCTTAACTGTCGAAGCCTGACGATCACCGCACCAGATGAGTCATGGTGGGACGAGGCCTACCGGTCCATTAAACAGGCCTCCCTGTCCTATGAGGCTGCGCACAACCCTTCTGGCGTCCTGGACGTAGCAACCATCCTATTGCTCCAGGGAATTTACCTCAGCCGAGGCTCAGGAGTATGTGCATGCGAGAGGCCTCACCCCAACGTCCACGGCAAAGGCGTGTGCTATGCTCACGTCCCCAGCTGAGCAAGAGGCCACGGACAGTAGGGACAGCAGTGGACAGAACGTTTTAGTGTCACTCAGATCTGTACTGCAGACCAGACAACCCTAGCTACCTTGCGTAACCATCAAGGCCAGCTCCCGAGCGAACCTCTTAAGGTGGCATGTGCGCTACAAGAGCGCTGGCAGGGGATAATGAAAGCAAGTTCCCAATCAATCACACAATCACACATGCCATCACGATCATCCTGATTCAATCCAAACTACAAGAGACTGATGAGATACCCATTTCCCGGCTGTTTTCTTGCTGCCAATGTTCCTGCCGGGTGCCTTTTTGTGAGGATCCGTTTGAGGGGTGTCATTGCCCAAAAGGGTGCGCACCGTGCACGCACGGTGCGCCTGCGCCCACTTGGAGTGGCTTGCCCCATGGTTGAGGCATTGGGTGAGAAGGAGAAGGTTCCCAGCCCTCCTCGCCATTTGATAGCAATGTGGATAAGGGACGCATGGGAGCTGATTTCTGAGGACGACATCAAGGCGGCCACTAAGGTGGCCCATTTCCCTGACGGGTTGGCATTTGCCAGGTTGTTGGCCTATTTCCTTGACGGGTTGGCATTTGCCAAGTTGTTGGACTCAAAATATTTTGGAGACGGCTTTTCCTAGTCATTCTGTGGTGCACATGCCCTCGTGATCGCTCTTCTGTTTCGTGTTGCGCGTCTCTTGTCTAGTAACCGGGGGGGGGGGAGGGGGCCGTCACTTGGGGTAGGTTCCCTCAGGGTGCGAGGGACTCGTCACGCCCAGCCGCTTACTGGACAAGAGGGGGGGGGGGGTACGCGTACAGCAAGACCACAGGACTGAACACAATGCAAGTGCATGGTGCAAATTCAATGCAAATCCCAGATAATGTGTTGCATTGTGCAGTGCATTACACAGGATCACACAGTACACAGTGTGTTGTGTGCCCCCAACGGGGGCCAGCTTCTGGGTTGTTTCTGTTGATGACAATTTTCTGCTTGAGGCTGCGACTATTAAAGCGATGGACTTGGCGTTTCCAGTTTTGGTTGGAGTCAGGAGTGGTGTGTTCGCCACATGGGCCAGTGGTGCATGTCAGTCTGGATAGCAGTTTGATCCAGGTGTCCAGCAAAGCCAATCAACCCCATTTTCAGCCTTTATAGCAAAGCACAGTGCAGCCCGTGAATACCAAATGATGCGCAAAGCATGCACTAGGGCAGTCCTCACCAAGCTACCCATGGCCAATCGCTGTCTCTGCCCCATCCGTTTCCTGAGTATCACCACACCCTTGCACCACATTCTTCACTTGCCTGACGCCTGCAGCACAAGGGGGGGTATTTCCAGTGGCCCATGTCTGCATGCAGGATCAAGCAACTGCAAGATGAGGTGGAGGAGCACGACGCCCGGCAGCTCCGCAAGCAGGAGCTGCTGCATGCCCAGTGGCTGGACAATGTGTTCAACCCCATTCAAAGCCAAGTATGCTGTCCGCAGTGCCGGACAGGCGGCTGTCCCACTGGGGGTGGGCCGGGGTAGTGGGGGGCAGTGCGTATGGGTGGTCAAGTTTGCGACCACAGACTTCCCTACCCCCCCCCCCCCCCTCCCATTGTTGATGCCTGGACTTCGTAGGGGTCATCATGGTGGTTTATAATGTTGTTGTAAAAGAACATGCGCGTAAGACCGTAAAGTTTGGGAACGAGGTCAATGAGGGTGGGCAGATCCGGCTGGTGAGTGAACCCTCCACCAGCGGCATTCGATGGGCGGTGTAGTATTCGGTTGTGCAAATCTGCTCCCGCCCACACGGAGCGTGCCTTCACAAGGGCACACGGCACTCCTGTACGCCCTGCCCCTGCCCCCACCCAAAGCCCAGGGGCCGGTCAGTCACTGTGGCCTGTTGTCCTCGGGATTTCTGTGGGATTGGGTGCAGAACGTCCACACCTGCGGAGGGAAAGGGTTCAAGGAAACGTCAAGGGTAAGTGGCGAGAGGGCCGCCAGCTTCAGAAAGCAATCCGCGCAGGCAATCCGTGCCACCCCCCCCCCCCCCCCGGGCTCCTGATGTTATGATGCGTCCCTGGGCACGCCTGCACTGCGGCACACGTGCAGATCAATGGGCAGATTGGAACGTCAAATCCGGAGATGGTGCGATTCAAGCGGCATCAAAAACGGGAGCTGTGCGGCCTGAAGCCCAAGGCCGCGCGCCGCGAGTCTCGCAAGTCCCTCGGGGATTCGCTCGCGGCGGATTTGCCGGCGGTGGCGCCGAAGGTGTCCTACTCCGTGCGCGCGGTGCACGATCCCCTGAGGGCCTTGAAGGGCCCCAAGTTCCCGGGCCGAAAGGCCAGCGAAAGGCCGAATGAGCTCGTGATCAATGCCAAGGACAACAGCCGCATTGACCTCGACATGTGGCAGCACGCGGAAGGCACGATCGGGAGGTGTGTGTGCCCGGTGCTGCTGTTGAGAGCCCGCTGGAGCCACGCGCAGTGAGGCACCCACAGTGAGGCACCACATGCGGTATCGCGAAGGGGGGGCTTTCGTTCGCGCCTCGATCGATCCGGGTGTCCCCGTGGGTAATGTAGTGTTCCATGGTTCACCCCCACCCAGCGCTGGGCATGGGCCAGGGCTGCGGTTGGGGGGGGGGGGCAGGGAGGCTGAAGTGAGGTTTTCAAGAACGGTTGCAAAGGTGGTTACTAACGACTGGAATAGCAGTTGGTGGATAAAGTCTTGCGGTGGCAAACGGTTCCAGGGCCTGTGTGGATCTGTGTGGCTCTGTGTAGCCCTGTGGCTGAGTGTGTGGGGGTTTGGTCGTCGGGGGTGGGGAGGAGGGGTGTGCCTCACTGGGTTGTGTGGCCGGTTGTCAGGAAATGTTGCGTGTCCTGGATATTGTGTCCGAAAAAGGGTAAAGCAAGAGACAGCCGGCGGTGGGAATTACCACCAAAGTCAGCAGAGCCAGATCCGGGTAGTACTTGTGGTGATACGCACTGGTTCGAGTTTTGCGCAAGAAACCCTGGTCTGAAAAGGCTTGTGGGCAGGCATTCGGTTGCACTGCTGTCGTCCTGTTGATGCAATGTCTCCCAAAGGGGGCCTGTGGGTGAGCCTGTTGGCTGGCCATTGGAAGCGAATGTCAGGTGGTTTCCAATTCGGGGCTGTGTGCGTCCCAAACATCTGGTGCTATGAGTCATTTCTGTTCTGGAGGGGGATGCTCTTGTGTAAGTATGCCGAGTTTTGAATAGGGATTCTTGTGTACTACTGGAACTGGGGAGGGTATCCTCCTCACCTCTCCACCCGCCCTCTTTGGCGTGACAGTTCGCTCCCCTCCAACTGCTTATGCCTGCCTCCAACGACGCCCACGCAGAGCCACAGCGCCACGCAAATTTTATCCTGTACACTGGAGCTCGTGCCTGGTCCTGGAAGTTCCTGGTGGACGCCTCCTCTGAAAAAGGGGGTCAGCCTCTGCAGGGCTCTGCAGGGGGGGGGGGGGCTTGGACCAGGGGGCTGAAGTCACCGGAAAACTGTGAGACCCGGCGCTGAGGGTGCCACAGAACATTGTTGGGGCCGAAATGGGGTACAGCCACAGACAAGGATGTACGAGAAGAGCGAACATCCATAGGAGGCCGGCACTAGTATAATGACCCTCTGGATGGTAGCTTGTGGGCAAGAGAGCCCACTTGTACAGCGGTGGACAGACAAAGAGTGGGCGGCACTTTGGTCAGAGCCGCCCACCATACGTCTGGTGGGCGGTTGGGATCTTGGTCGACAAGCTGTTGACTGGCAGCTGAAGACAACAACCCAGGGAGCTCCGCGGCCCAGCAGACTAGGATGGTCCTTTCCTCCCTCCCCTTTCCCTTGCTGTAGGACTGGAAGGTAGACGGCGAAACACCAACAACCACAAACTGGCCCCCCTCCCAAGGTGGCGGGCACGAATGGTCCTCCCCGCCCTTCCCTTTTCCTTGCTATGGCCGGAACAAGCGCGGGCCACCGCCTTGAGGCCACCAGGACTGCCGGCGTCTGACAGGTACCACACGGGGGCCCCGCCTAAGGGAGGCTGGCTGGGCCCTTGTACCAGCGGGTACAACGAGGCATCGCCGCCGGTGCGAAACGACACAGAACGGTGGGCTGGTGCTTTCATGGGCACGGCATGTCACAGGGGCTGCCGCCAGCTGAAGAGTTGGTCCGGCAACCGTGTCTAGCTACCGCCGTAGGTGGCTGATGAAGGCCCGGTGCAGGAAGAACCCGGCGTAGGTAGATGGCGGTGCAGACGTGGCTGACTGCACCGCACGCGGATGCTGCTTCAGGCTGGTCCCACGCCCCCCCCAGCGGGTACTACAGCAGGCAGAGACCGGTGTGTGGAGACCTCGGACGTCTGCGCTCAGGGAGTGCCCTGGCTCGCTCAAATTCTTGATGCCCCCGGGGCGTAGGCCGCTGGCGCCGATGAGATGACGCGGTGCCAGGGGTGGGGGCTCTGGCCACAGACCCCCCCCCCCACATGGGCTTCACGGGATGGCCTGGATATGAACCGGACCCCCAAGAGAGAATGGAGGCGTCCAGAGCCCAAGAATTTATGTTCCCAAAATGGCGTAAATCAATTTGTCCTTCAGTCAAAGACATTGTCCTTTTCCCACTGCAAAAACCTGGGTCCAGTGGGGGGGGGGGTTGGTTTTGGAAAAGCGCCAGACCCATGCCCCTGTGGGGACCCGACACAGTGTTGTGAAACAGGGACAGTCCGGGGGCTTCGGGGGCTGCGTTGGCACAGAAAGTAGTGAGATAGGGAAAGGAAGTCGCAACAAGGTGGTGAGAGGCAATGGGCACCGCCACCTACCGAGGGAGAGGGTTCATGGAAAGGTCAAGGGTAAGTGGCGAGATGCCCGCAGGCGCCGCCAGCTTCCGACAGCAATCTGCGCAGGCGTCACGCCATGCCAGCCCCCAATCCCCCCTCCCCCCCCCGCCCCCTGCAACTGAACATCCGGAGACCCCTGTCTCGCCTGGTCGTCAGTAAGCGGCGAGAAGACGGTCCGATGCCCCATCTTCTCCACCTGCTCCCGCCCCCGCACCCCTGGGCCTGTGCCGCAGATGGAACCGCCGCTTCGCGGAGGACTTCCGGGCGGACATGCAGCCGTCGCACGTGGAGTCGATGCGGGCGGACCACTACGACTTCCCGACGGGGGATGCCTCCTGGCAAGTCCTCAAGAAGGAGTGGGGCTCGTCGAAGCGCGTGACGGGGCCCATAATCCCCGAGCCCTCCCTCAAACAGGGCGGCAAGAAGATCGTAGGCTCCCTGAAGTCCGCCGATGGGCTCCTGGGCTGACCCCCGGAGGCCCAGCGTGCGCCCGCGGGCAGCAGCACTACACTGCGCCAGGCCTGTCTCCGAGAAAAGGGGGGGTGCTACGCGGCGTTGTAGAATATGCAAAGGACACGTATCCGGGCGCACCTTGCGCTGTGCGCGGTCCGTTCCTGCGCTGTGTGAAAAGTAGGCCATTTTGGACCCATTTTCCCCGATGGCCAACGTGGCCGCAGTAACTACTGTGTTCCCAGATTCTTACTCAGTCCAAAAGCCCGGGTGGTGAGTTAAAACAAACCGTATTTCCCACCCAAAATGCCAGATTGCTGTCTAAATCTGCTGTTTTTGCCCTGTGGACGTAGCTCCCCCGGTGGTGGGGGGTGTTCAGGGTGGTCACGGGAAAGCTAACTTGCTGTTGGGCGTTGTGCCCGCGCTGTGCACAAACGCCTTCTATGACTCACACGAATCTAGGCCCCGGTATTGAGGCGCGCGGAGCGACGCGGTCCGGTCCACGACGCCGCGTATCGCAGCAGGTCCTCTGTTTCCCGATCGGCAATGGTACCCGCTTTGCCGGCCCCCGGAACAGGGCTGTCCTCAAACCCCAGATTTGTGTTGTGTTTGTGGCCAAGGCCGGTCCTCAGGGATGGCGATCTGGGTCGGCCGTCACCGACCAACCGCCGGCAACTGCCCGCCAGCCGCTGGTGGTGGACTGCCAACTTCCAGCAATTCATGGCCAAAATCTAATTCATTGAGCGCCGCCTGCCACCGACCGCTGTCAACTGAATGCCACGTGTGATCAGGTACTGGTCCGTGGTGCGTGTGACGGCACCGTTTGCCCTTGTGGATTGACCCGGCGCTGTCAGTGGGCTGCTGCACCGTGCAACATTTTGGTGCGGCGTAGCGGAACAGTCCTTTCTTATTCCGGCCGGTCGCTTCAGAAGGACCCATTTGGACACGTCCTTGGCCCAAGGCTCGGCCTCAGCGGAGGCAGCAGCAAGCGTTCTCCCTTTGGGGGCGCGTGGCTGACCTCACGGCCCGTAACCTGAAGCCGCCGGGGCCCCTTTGCGCGTATCCCATGTCTGTATGTCCTCCGTTTTGTGTTTGCATGTCTTTAGACTCCCTGGACCCTGCAGGACACCCCAAGGCAGCGACGTGTGCATCCGCTCTGCGGTCGTGCACAAGTCACGCCTCCCTGTGCCCCGCTCCATTCTGTGAATTTTGCATCCCACACAGACAGACACACGCACACGCACAAGCACACACAGATACACAAGCACCCACACCCACCCACCCACCCACCCACCCACCCACACACGCACACACACACACACACAGGCACACAACCACACAAACTCGCAGAAACACATACACACAGAAACATCGCGTTATTGGTGCCCGGGATGAGGGTGAATCAGCCGGGAATCAGCACACCACACATTTTGCTGCTGCGTGGACAGAGCTGTGGAGAGGTACTGTATTGGTGGACGCTACGTTGTGGTATCACGATTCCTTAGGCGTCCGGGGCACGGCCTTGGCACTGCAGCCATTGTAAATACCATGCATCATCCAGACCTTTAGTAACCTCCGTTCCCCCGACTCACAGAGTCGCGATGTACAGATGAGCACACCTTTTTCATGCTGTCCGTCCACTGAGATGGGGGCATCCTACAATTGGGTCTGACACTACCACTCTCAGGTGACATGGCGCGGGGATCAAAGAGTGGGCAGTGTACACAGACAATGTCTGATGGCACCAGAGTGCAGTTACACCACCTCACACCACAACCGCACACCACAAACCACAGACAAACACATTCACACACGCATGCACACACGCACTGACGCCCACACACAGGCACACCCACGCACGAAGACACACGCACACACACACGCACGCACGTACGCACGCACGCACACACATTGACGCGCGCGCGCATAAAACCCACGCACCCACGCGTGCACACGCACGCACGCACGCACGCACGCACGCACGCACACACACAAACACACACACGCACGCACGCACACGCACACACACCTCAGTCAGTCAACCCAGCAGGACATCCTGCACGGCGATGGTCCCGACAACAGGGGGCATTGGGGGAAGCCAACAAATTCTGACTCACTGAGCATCGTCAGATCGGAGGAGCACCGGAAGTCTTTTCGGGACAGGCTTCGGGTTCGGTGGTGGGCTGACCTCGAAGGAGGGGGCTGTCCAGCCGCCGATGGATGCAGGCACTCATGCTGGCATTTGGGGGGCGGCGACCGCACACGCGGTGCGAGGAACACATGTCTCCAGATTCCAGAGCCGACTGTCACCACCGGCGAAAGGCAGCGTTCGGGCCATATCCGCAAAACGTTTGCTCTCCTTTGTGGACCAGACAGGCCATCCCGAGGGCCGGACCAAGCCCCCCCCCCCCCCGGACAGGCCAGGCCCTTTTGGCGGTCGACTGCCAGAATTCCGGGAGTGGCCTCGGAGGTCCCGTGGAGGGAGCACTGGTGAGGGGGTGCGGGACCAGGCAATCGCTTGGAGGGAAGGGAACTAGGCCGTGCAGGGGCCGTTGGACGCGGGGTCACCGCTGGGCAGGAATATGGGCGGGAGGCGGATTTGTCCGCTGCGAATGCCTTGAACAGGGGGTTGGGGCCAAACAGCAGTCGTTTGGCATCACGCAGGTGGTTGTGGTGAGGGGGTTAGGGGGTCCCCCGCCCCCGTTCAAGCGAACCCTGCACCCCCCCTCCCCCCGTTGTCATCTTTGTCCGAAAGACGTGCCCAACATTTCTGCGTATGCATCTGCGGCCGCGCATGTGTGGGGCGCTTGTGACCTGCTTGCGGCCCCGCACAGACGACAGTGTCGCGGAGCCTTTTCAAGGACCAACACCACGGGAAGAAAAATGTCCCCCATGCTCCACCGCTCGTCGCCATCGGCACGACGAGGCGATCTTTTTGGGTCATGCATGTTGCCCCCCAGCCCGTCAGTTGCCCTCCAATCATTGAGGTCTAGGTATGACTGAATGCGAGGCCTGCAGGGCTGGCAGGGGAGTGGGCAACATGAGCGCGTTGGGTGCAATTGTAAGCACGAACCTTCCGCTCTCGCCCCCACATACACCCTCCCTCAGACCCACACACAGCCTTGGGGGCACGCCTCCACGACACACGAGGCAGTACCAACTGGCATTCACCCCCAGCCCCAAATTTCGGCATACAGCAGCCGGGGGTGGGGGGTGCGGGGTGGGGGGCAGTAGAGTCCCGTCGCTCCACGACGAAGGGCAGGCAGACTGCTTCTGGGAGTACACACAAGGGCCCTGCACAAGGGGCCATGGGCCTGTCCATGAACACCGCCCACTGGCCGCTGACCTCACCTCCGCGTTTCCCCAGATACCGGGGGACGGGGGTTGAGGAGGGGTAGACATAGGAGGACCGCATGGCATTGAGTGCCCTTGTCCATGTCCGAGGCCGTTTCGGCGCCTTTCTACTGCATCTTCTCACTGCCCTGTCCAACTGCGGGGAGCACAGCACTGACGGACGCAGGTCGACCCCCCAGGAGAGTCTTCACCCTGTGCCCCGCCCCCCGCCAAGAAGGGGCTAGAGGTTCCGTTTTGTTCCCGAATGTATATCTCAACGGCCTTTGGTGTGGCCGGACCGGGACCACCGCGGCAGCCACGCCGACGAACATATGTGGCCTTTGTGGGTCACACATGCAGAGGGAAGGTGGATTTTTTGGCGGGTCAGGGCCTGCTTCGAGACTGCACTTGCCCTTTGTCAGCAGCACCCGAAAAGAGGGCTATTCTGAACACGATTAGAGACGATTGGAGGCGTATAGATCCTCTTCTTATGTGGGACGTCTTGGCACGCGAATCGAATCATTTCGCTGTACCGTCCTTTGCTTCCCACCCTGCCCCGTGGCAGGGACTACACGTGTTCGCTTTGCTGGGTCACAAAGCCTAGCAACAGATTGTCACATTGATGCTCTGCATGTTCTTTCTAACCCCACCAATGATTGCATTTGAGCGATTAAATGCAGGGTTTGGGGCGTACCGATGCAGAAGAGCATCGCACGGACCCATGTCCGCAAAAAACGATATTATTTTGGCACTCTGTACAAAATGGCATGGGAGCAGTATCTTGCTCTGATTTGATGTATTCGTGGCACCGGGGAACCTTGGCAGAGGGTTGCAGGATGAGCCAGGGCGGTACACCACGGCTGGACTGAGCCATTAGTTTGGTTGACACAAAAGCTGTGTCTTTTGGTCCAGTTTTGGTTTGGACCACAAACAAAAGTTAAATACGCACAATGCACACGCAGCATGCGGCACATACCGCCCACAGCACACTGCAACAGGACACAGCACACGGAAGACACCCAGCACACCCAGCGCACCACACACAGCCTCTTGCCCCTCTCTCTACAAAATAGCATTTTCTCTTTCAAATGAGCCATCTGCTTTGGCACTCTGCCCAGCAACCAGAGATTCTAAATATTGATATTTTCCCCATTTTGCGTGCTTATTTGAACACAGCAATGAACTTCGGCTCACAAACCGGCAGCACCCAGATCCATGCAGACGCTGGAATAGGGGCACCTCCAGCTTGATTATGCGAGGCATCCCATCCTGACCCGTTACAGGAGGGGGGTGGGGTGGGGTTCTTTTACAGATGGGGGGGGGGATTTGGGGCGAGACGGGATGGGTGTGTGTTGGGTTGGGTGGCCCCGGAAGAACATCCCCACAATTTTTCTACCCCCACCATATTTACCTCAAATTGATTAGTTGGTTGCGCCAATCAATTTGAGGCGGATTGGAATGAAATTTTGCGCCGGATGCACCACATCCCTGCCCCCAGCCTGCCCCACCTATGTTTTGATGCAGCATCCAGCCATAATTCTGCAGTCCTACATTGAATCTGGGGGATACCACATGCGACTTTAAAAGAGCAGATCACACAGAGGTAGCTGGCTGGGATTCAGGCACAGTAAGACAGGGGACACAAGGTGGTGTTGTAGGATGGCAGGGAGTCATAGGTGCAGGGGCTAGGTTTCAAGAGCTCGCACCTGGGACGTCCATCATTGGTTAGGGGGTCCATATAGAAGAAAAAAGTGGAATGGGACCTGGGACAGAACTGACGCACAGTGGCGGCTATAGGCCAGCCAAGTTTTGCCCACCACGGTGCAAACGGGCCCAAAACCGCACTTTCAGGGGCTAATAAGCCCCACAAGGAGGGCCTAGTTGGTGCTACATGAGCTTATACACACTCTCATTGTCACCAAATGATCACCCAACAACAGCGGTCACCCAGAAATCGGCATTTTTCAGCCAACCCATAACGGCCTGAAAATAGCTTAGTCCTCCTCACCAGTGGGGCCCCAAAGGGGGATCGATCTTGGAAAATTGAAGATAGCACCTGGGACCTCCATCTTTGGTTAGGGGGTCCAATTAATCTGTAAACGCAAGACGGCAATATGAAGCCCCACAAAAAGACAAGAAAAGGACGGTGAATAGCCGCATAGTGGTACCATCCACCACACCAGCTACACGGTGAAAAACTGCCTCCAGGGGGCCTCTTTCTAGTATACCGGGGGGGGGGGGGGCATCCTGTCTGCCCTCCCTCCCCATGTAAGGGGAGGCCCCTGCCCCCCCCAATGTAATGAGGCGGGACGGGATGAGTGTGTTTTGGGGTTGGGTGGCCAGTTTATACGCACTCTGATTGTCACCAAATGATCACCCAACAGCAGCCCAAGGGTGCCCGGGGGTTGTCAGAGGTCACCAAGAAATTGCGATTTTTCGCCCAGCCCATGCTGGCCTGAAAACGGCCAAGTTCACCTCACCTGTGGGGCCCCATAGGGGAGTGGTTGGGTAGCAACTGTTGGGCTGATGTGGTCTCTGGTGTGCAGGTTGGGGTTGGGGGGCTGAAGCACTTGAGGGCATAGCCCTCCCCTCTTTAGAAATGACACCATGGTTTGCCTATGCACAGCAAGGTTTTTGTATCTCTTTTTGGACCCAATAATTTTCCTCTGGCACCTTACCTTTTGGCAGCTTTCCAAGGGGGCAGTTTCCGGGCCAAATAAATCGGAACCGTTCGTGCACCGTCTGGCAATGCCCCTCATTCGTAGTACAGGGGGGGGAAATAATTGGGCGCTGAGAAAATTTGTTTGGACAAATTTCGAAGCCCTCCCTCGTACCAAATATTTCCTTCAATTTTAAGGATTCTTTGTGCCATATTGTGTCAGGGGGTGCCATGACGACACCTTTTTTTTTTTTTCACTATGCCATGCACACTCTGATGTTACAGTTCTGCCAGATCCTGATGTAGCTTAGTTGGTAGTTGCGCTAGGTTTATGCCCCCCTGCCTGCACTGTGCCTGCACCTGCACCTGGGAGGGAAGGTAACATAGAGATGAGACGCGGTGTCGATTGACACTGTGTTCTCTGTAGGTCCGCACTACCGTTGACGTTGGTGTACATCTAGCAGGCTGAGCAATTGGCAAGTGATCTGCAATCAGTAACCATCCAGAGCCCAGCAGGAAACAACAGCAACCATCCAGAGCCCACCAGGAAATAACAGCAACCATCCAGAGCCCACCCGGAATCCACAATGAACATCCACTAGGAAGTAGCAGCAAGGGGCCGCATACCAAATTTTTCCTTCATTTCTAAGGAGCAATGCCAATTTTTTACCCCCTTAATTTTGGTCATCCGAAAAAAAAACCTCTTAAATTTTTTCCCCCCCCTGTATGGGTTAGGGAAGGGGGTTAGCGTGTTAGAGCCTGCCTGAGCAAGAGCGTCCAGGACAATAATAGCCAGATCCCCTCAATAGTAGTGCGGACGATTTTTTTTTTTTCATGCAGTGTGCATCCTGTGCAGATGACATGCAGCACATGTAGGTGCTGGAAAGAAACATTGCCAGTTTCTGCATAAGGCATCTGAACCCCCCCCCCCCCCCACCATGAGGTCATCTCCACTGCACTGGTTCTGGTGCTCTTTTCATCCAGTCTAAATGGTGAAATCTCAGTTCAATAGTCTAAAGATGTGCGCCGTACAACCCCCCCCCCCCCCCAAAAAAAAGAAAGTCTGAACAGACGTCAACAAGTGTCTACATCGTCATCTTCCGTCTGAATGTCGACAAAGGTAACCAGCTTGTCCTGCCCTGCTTTCGCCACATTTGTTCTACAGTGTGCTTTCTTTGGGTTCTTGGGTTCTTGATGGATGATGCAAGGCTGCATATTAGGGCTCGTTGCCAGATCTCAAGTCCATGAAAGGACTGCTACAAAAGCTGGATTTGTCTAAGAGATCGATGCGAGAGCCAGGCCAAGACCCCCGGGGCAGCCCCCGGGGGTCTGGCAAATCGCTTGTGTCTCAGTCATCAAAAGATGCCGCTGGGCCCGTGGATGCTGAAGGTGACAAACGCTTCAGTGTGAACAGCACCTGGGCCCGCTCTAACATGGACATCATCAAACACGTGTTGCAGGAGCACGACTGGAAGGAATATCACTTGTCTGTCGCAGAGGTGAGTGAGAAGCCACGGGACAGCAAGCGTGCGTCTGCAAGTCGCGACGGCAAAGGGGCCGAGGAGTTGGATGAGAAGACGGAAGGCCCTGAGTCCTCACTGTCCGAAATTGAGCGGTTTTGGCAGGTCCTGATGAAAGTACACGAGGCCATCGTTGAAAAGTGCACTCGCTGCTGTTCACCCTGTGCCCTCTTCCGCTGCATGGTGGCACAATTTCCAAACCTGCAAACCGTCTACTCCTTTGTTGCCCCTGCTGCAGTTGTGGATGTTATAGTTGCATGCATGTGCATGTGTATGGGAGTGGAGAATGCTGCGTCTGGGGATTGGAGATGCACGAATAGGGAATTGGATTTAGAGGATATGTGTGTGTATTCGAGGTTGGATGTCTGTATGAGGGGTATGATTGTTTGGATTGAAGGGATGTGCCTGTGGACTGAATTGTGCATGTGTGTCTGTGGGTTGAAAGCATGTGAATGTGTTTATGGACCGGAAGTGTATGTGTTGACTGATTGAAGGCGTGCACGCATTTGCTTTCAGAAGATCGCAGACATTGTGTTTTGTGTCTTTTTTTTGTGTGTCTTTGCGTCTTTGTGTTTTTGTTGTGTTTTGTGTGTTTTTGTGTCTCGTGCTTGCAGACACACCACCGGGACAGCAGCGGGGCAGCCGAAAAGCGGGGCAGCTTCGACCGCGGCATGTTCTCCAGCCGGAGCGTGGATGTCACCGAGGTGCAAGGGAATGTGATCTGGGTGGTGGACAAGCGGGATCTCGAAGACCGTCTGCCGCACCTTGTGCGGAACCAGTGCATTTCCAAGATCCCTGGGATGATGGAGATGTGCAAGAAGGTGCCCTTTGGTCGTGCGTTGCAGCGGGTTGCCAACCTGTTTCCCGAGGAGTACGCCTTCTGGCCGCAAACCTGGATCATGCCGGACGACTCCGAGCAGCTCGAGCGCCTTCTGGCGGGGAAGAAGGTGCGTATCGGGGAGGTTTCGGGTTGGCGAAGGAAGGGCCACCAGTGCGCCGGGCCAACACCATGGGACCCAAGGGTGACATCCAAGAGAGCAGGAGTGGTCTTCTATGGGCATGGACTGAACTGCAAATTTATTGCAGAGTGTTTGTTCACCGTCAACAGCCTCCACCGTCACCAACACTTGAAACGATTCTAACATGGTTTTGGGGTCGTGGATGACCATACTGGCGCACGCCAGCCGGGGTTTGAGTGGGCAGAATTGCCACCCGAAACAGGCCTCTGGCCTCCATCACCAAGGTTAAGATTCAACCTCCCCATGCATATCCCTCCCATGCAGGGGCTGATCCCACATGAAGCACACCAGATTGAGCATGCGGAGGGGAGGAAGAGGGCAGGCTAGTGGAGAAATGCTGTCGTTTTTGGAGGCGACAGATGGGTTTGGGATGCGGGCGGTATTGGGGGATGGCAATGAAGATGGCGAGGCTGATGGGGATACTGGCACAATACGGACGCCGTTGGAGATGGTTTTGGTGTTGGAGATGCAGATGAAGACGGTGTTGGGGACAGGGGGGCTCAGGGACGCGGATGGGGATGGGCAGGCCAATAGTGGCAAAGATGGCGACGTAGATGGTGGCAATGCAGATGGGGATGGCGATAGGGTTGGTGATGCACATGGGGATGGTAACAGCGGTGGTGATGCACATGGACATAGACATAATGATGCAGATTGAGATGGGGGATGGAGAGGTGTCAGGGTGGCGCTGCAGACGCCAATGGGGATGCAGGTGGCGATGGCGATAGGCTTCGTGGTTGTCGGAGAGCAGCGTGAGTTCCTGCTCTGTGAGCTACTGGGTGACACTGTTCACCACAGCAGCAGGCTGGACTCGATGGGCGAGCCAGCCAGGGGGATTGAGAGCACGTCCACATTTGCGGGCATGTGGCGTGCGGAGACGAGCAACCGTGGGGGTTGCTAGGTGTCCAGGGCAACAGACGGCAGCGTCAATATAGATGGCGCTAGAGATGCTGGTGGGGAGGGTAACGGCGCACAAGGAGTGGGGAGTGGGAAAGCAGGAGAGGATACACCTTTACTCGCACACCACACTAGACAGCTGGAGGGCTTCAACGTGCAAGGGGCACCGCGCACAATCACTCTCACCATGTCTGCTATTTTCTCTCTCTCTTTCTCTCTCCGTGTGTGTGCGCGCGCATGTGTGTGTGTGTGTGTGTGCGTGCGTGCGTGTCTGTGTATGTGTGTGCCATTGCTATGGGGTCTGTGGCAAAGAGGTACCCCCTCCCCGCCTTGTAGTAGCCATGCCCTTGTCCAAGCTATAGTAGGCGTAGGGACCATATTAATTTGGTACCTGATTTTAATTTGGTACCAAATGTAGTGCAGCCACATAAGACATGGGTTTGGTGACGAATTTGCCACTTACATACGGTCATGGACACATTTGTTATGAGTGTTTGCCCACTTGAACCCACATTGCGCTGGTTTTGGGGATATTTCTGCACAATATCTCCCTTTCTTGCACCAGCTCATCATGCAATCTTCTCTTTAATCCCGATGAAGTTATTTGGGCTAAGGCTGCCCGGGGTGTGTGGGGAATGGCCCATGTCTTTGATGGGAAGTTGTACTTTACAAGAGACCACATGCAAGGCAATTTCATTCCCAAGAACTTGAAGTTGCCCGAGCCCAAACCAGCCCCTAAACCTCAGGCAAAGGCATCTTCAAAGGCATCTTCAAGTGGTGAGCATGTGCGGTTGTTCCGCATGGTGTATGATCGCAAGAAGGGTTTCCAAGCCGAGAACATTTGTACGCTTCTCATGCCTCATTGCTTGTAGGAACATGGGTGTGAACCTGAAGTTTCATGTTTCAAACAGCTTCTTGTGTTTACATGCCTTTGGGAACGTAGACAGAGGTTAAGGTTAAGGTTATCACCGAGCTGGTGGAACCAGTCTTGGTTTTATAACCCTTTTTAGTGTCTAGGGTGGACCTACCAGGTTTAGCAGCAGCAGCAGCAAGCAGCAGCAAGCAGCAGCAAGCAGCAAGCAGCAGCACGCGCGAAATGTGTAAAAATCAGAACTCCGTCGTGGGGGTTCAGATTCGGGTGAAATTTTGGTGGATGATACCTATGGGTGTGAAGTACAATCACACAAAGTTTGAGCAAGAAACTCAACGGTGGCGGCCGGGAACGGGATTTGCAAGTGGCGGACCTCGCTTTCAAAAACTGCACTTTAGGGCCAAAAACAGCCATTTTTGGGCTTAAAAAGCCCTAGAACACATTCAAAACGGCCAAACGAAGGGAAACGGTGGCTACTCTGCACGTGCGGCTTGACTTCCCTGTGTCAACGAGCTCTTTGCCGCCCTCTAACTCCATGACATGTCCCGGAAACGGCCCAAAAAGGCCCCCAGAAGCTTCAAATGCCGACAGCCACAAACCAAGAATAGGCCATATCTTTGGCTACATGGCTCAAAATGCGATTCCGAGGGCACGTACTCCACCCGCAACCCCCCACTTTTTGTGGTTTCCACCCCTTAGAATTGCCCAAACGGACGCCTACACCCTCGTACTTAGGCCCACTAGGCTGCAGCAAGCTGCAAGCTCAAGCCCAAACAGGTGGGTGCCCAAATGGGTCATTAGGGTCCAGTAGGGGCAAAAAGATGACTTTTCTCAAAAATGATCCTAGACAATGTGCGACGCTAAAACAAGTGTTTTTGGACCGTTTTGAGCTTGTGGTGGCCCATTTTGGTCCTCCGAAAATCCCAAAATGCCTTGAAAAAAGGCTGTTTTGGGACCAGAAATGGGTCAAGAATGGGTCAAAAACGCGTTTTTCCAAAAATTTTTCCAAAAATCATCCTAGACCATTTGGGGTGCACAAACAGGTGAAATGAGCCCATTTTGAGCCCATTTTGGGGCATTTTGGCCCCTCAGAAGTCCAACAAAAGCCTTGAAAGTGGGCCTCGTGGTGATGGGGTTGACTTGCAAGCTGATTTCACTTTGTGAAGAGCCATCAATGTGTGAATCATTCTTGATGTCCTTCACCAGTCATAGCTAATGTTCCCTCCCCCACCAGCTCGGTCCCAATATTCAGTCTTGAACTTATACCACGCACTCACTCATGTAGGCATAGGGACCGTATTAATTCCGTACTTTTGCGTAGCTATTGCAAGGAGGGGGGGGGGTAATAAAAACGATGGTGGAGACCGCAGGAGGCGTACGGCATTCGTACACGAAGAACCAATCGTGTAGGGCTACTGGCATTTGCACAAATGTGTGCTCAGGTGAATGGGACTCTG
This sequence comes from Eutreptiella sp. 'Long Island Sound 2002', assembly GCA_964036045.1. Lineage (NCBI taxonomy): Eukaryota > Euglenozoa > Euglenophyceae > Eutreptiales > Eutreptiaceae > Eutreptiella > Eutreptiella sp. 'Long Island Sound 2002'. The sequence continues at coordinate 56,162,040 of OZ038385.1, read as the reverse complement.
ATCTGGAAGCCCAATGAGGGGTCGCAAGGGGCGGGCATCCATCTGATGCAGACCAAAGGCGACCTGGCGCGGCGCATGAAGAGCTGTGGGTATATGGACGACGTGGCCATTGTCCAGCGCTACATCGCCGACCCGTTTCTGTTGGACGGTTTCAAGTTCGACCTGCGGCTCTACATCCTCATTCTCTCCATTCACCCTCTGAAACTGTTCCTGTGCCGGGAGGGCATTGTCAGGTCCCTGTTGTCTCTGTGCCGCTGTTGCTGCTCTGCTGGACCCTGCCGTTCCTTGTTCGTCGTGCCGTTCATTGTGATCCCAGCCGCTGTTCAAATGTTTTGGACGGGAAGGGCTTTTAGGAGCCCTTTCTTCTTTTCCTCACAAACCCTGATTCCCCTCCTCCCCCTCGCACCTTGTGCGTTGTCGGGTGAACTGCCAACCGCCGTCGGTTGCCTGCCGCCTGCCGAGACTATGCGGTCGGTCGAGAGGTGATCGTGCATGACTCCTGCAGCCATGCGTCCAGGTTACGCTCGCCAGGAATCCCAGGATCAATGGGCGCCGGGAGTAAGGCCGCGGCCTCGGACCATTCTCAAAGACCCCATGGTCGAGAGTTGGCACCCGGGGTTTGATACCGATGGTTGGAAACACGATCCGTACAAGGTCTACTGGGCCCCACTGCCCCCAAAACGAGGCAGAGCAACACAAGAACGGTACGCAGCATAGAACCGACAGGCATCCCTCGCGGGGCAGCTCCAACGTTGCGTGAACGAGGTCACGTGGTTCAGCTGACGTGGTACACGACACCTAATCAAGAGGGTTCAAGCCTCACGTGGGGCATGAGCAGGAACAAAGGGCTGTCCCATGGACTGACTGGAGCCACATCTATTTCACGGAATACAACACCAGTCTTCCCAAGAAGACGAACCCATAATGAACCAACGTCTCCAATCCAACAGATTGCCATGTCATGGACAAAGCCCCCTGAGGATTTTGTGGTGTTGTCCCCATTCCCGACCTTGGCGGTTCCACTACCATTGCCTTGCTCGAGGTTGCTCCTGACAATGTCAGTGAATGTTCAAATCATGCAGCTGCAAGGGTTTTCATTGTGGAACACCATGAAGATGATGTAGACCCCTTTGTTGGTGGGATGGTTGCAATTCCATCGTTGTTGTTTTATCTCAAAAGGGCCTCATGGCCTCCTCTCAGCAGGTGAGAAGAAGGAAGACGACGTGAAAAAAGCCACAGTAGGTTTTCTACCACAGATATTTTTGCATGGATGTTTGGGCTGAGATGGCGGTTTCGGATGCAATGGCGATTTGGGCAAAATTAGGGATTCAGACATGAGTGTGTTTTGGTTGGGAATCGTGACATGGGAGAATTTCCCTTGGTAGTGCTACTGCTGTAAACAAGGTGTTGACTCCGAGGCGAGTAGTCTGTGTGGGCATCGCTGGGATCCGCTGCGCACAGTCACATTCCTCTGAGTGTCTGACCTCATTTGAAGATGCAGGTGGGGTCCCACGGACTTGGTGCCCTTGTTAATTACACAACAACAACAACAACAACAAGCAGCAGCAGCAGCAGCAGCAACAACAGAAACAGCAGCAGCAGCAGCAACAGCAACAGCAACAGCAACAGCAACAGCAACAGCAACAGCAACAGCAACAGCAATAGCAACAGCAACAGCAACAGCAACAGCAACAGCAACAGCAACAGCAACAGCAACAGCAACAGCAACAGCAACAGCAACAGCAACAGCAACAGCAACAGCAACAGCAACAGCAACAGCAACAGCAACAGCAACAGCAACAACAGCAGCAACAGCAACAGCAACAGCAACAGCAACAGCAACAGCAACAGCAACAGCAACAGCAACAGCAACAGCAACAGCAACAGCAACAACAACAGCAACAGCAACAGCAACAGCAACAGCAACAGCAACAGCAACAGCAACAGCAACAGCAACAGCAACAGCAACAACAGCAGCAACAGCAACAGCAACAGCAACAAACAGCAACAGCAGACCCCACCCCTGCACCTCCCCTTCTCGGTACAAAAGAGAGCGCAAAGGCCACTGGGACATTGCACAGGCAGTGCACCACCATCTCTGTCCAGGCTCTGCACGTCGCGGTACGAGAAGCCTCAGGGCAAGAACTTGGTCCGCAGCAACGGGCACCTCACGAACTACTCCCTGAACAAGACTTCGGCATCGTGGACCCGCAATGCCGACCCAAGTCATGACTCAGGCCACAAACGTGCGCTGAGCGTCTTCATGAAGCGCCTGGCTGCGGACGGTGTCGAAACAGAGGCGTTTTGGGGCAAGCTCTGCGCGTTGGTGGGTAAGACTTGCCTAGCTTTGAAGGCGGACCTTGCCGCTATGCCGGAGTGTACCACGTGGACGGCTACCACCTCTGACGGCTGTGGGTGTTTCCAGGTGTTTGCATTTGAGGACCCGGTCGAGTGAGATCACAGCCTCACACACAAGATTGTAGTGACAGCATCTTTGGACATAGTAACAGTGGCGAGGGGTGGGTTGTCATTGCTCCGTGTTCATGCCATGCCACCGCAACAGCTACGCGCCGTGGCATCTGCCGACCGCATATCAGTGCGACTCCCATTGCGCTGTAGGATCCGGTGACATCAATACCCTCAGACAAACGCGCGCAATGGCCCTCTAGGGCCGGGTGAGGGGGTGGCAGAGCCATTGCATGTGCCATTTCCCATTGTGCAGATCTCCACTACGGCAGAAGTAGGGCTCATGGTTACAGCTTGACGAGTATATCTGTGCACTGTTGCTGGACTGTGCAGAAGCTGATCGGGGCACATAGAACTATGCATACATCCGCCCTATCTTCTAACAGAAAGGGGCCTATTGAACAAGTACCACTCATGAGCCTTTTTTCTGCTTCCGTTTGCTGATGTCCCTCTCCTGCGTGCATCAGTCGCTGTGCAGCAATCCCACAGGGTCAGGCATGGCCTCTATAGGTCGTGTGTTGGTGCCACAGCAGTCCCTGCGGTCCTCGCTCCATACACGCGTATTTATACTGAGTACTCACACTCAAAAGGGGTTTTACACCGCCCACTTGTGGTCTAGCTCTTGTTCCAGCCATTTTGTTGTGACAATGTTTGTTGGTTCAAGCTGATCTTAGCCGTTTTGCTTTTCTTTTGAGGTGCTTTTTGGCAACGGGGTAAACACACACAGAGGGTGTATGCAACATGGTTTGTACAACAACGTCATTCAAGCGTGGGTGCCGCACGTAGGTCATCTGTATGTATGGTCTGATTTTCTTTTTCTGGTGGAAGTGCAAGTGCGACCACTACCCGCGCAGCGTATATTTTACACAAACCATGAGAGCCCAGGGGCAAGTGTGAGCACCACTGGAAGGCCTTGGAAGGGCACACAAGCCAAGAGTAGCTGAATGAAAATGAGAGCCACTTGCAGGGCCTCTCTCACACACAAGCCTGCACCCCCTCCACAAATGCCAATGTCGGGAATGATGCAGTCATCAGTGGGGCCCTGTTTGGTCGAAGCAGGCCCAGTGGTGCACCATTTGTGAATGATCCTCAGACATAGCACACATTTTACATGACCGTGTGCAATACCTGGTCATACTGAGAACTCGGCAGGAACTGAAGGAAATTTTAGTACATAACTCATCATGGCCCAGCCTCATCCGATGCTGTCTCATGTGGTGGGTGCTTGGGGTAAGTCTGCCTGACAACGTACCAGCCGGGTACCATGTCTCAACAATATTTTGTAAGTGATTGATCAAACAGGCGTGATGCACCTGACTGACTGATCAAGAGTTACGACTAGGAATGAGCTAGGTCCTTATGGTTCTCTTGAACCTGGTTGAAAAATGACCCATTTTCACCTCAAAATGAACCACGGCATGATACCACGGTGTGAGAGCTGCCTCATTGAACACCCATTTGCAATCATTTGATGGTCCAATCATTGTGGAAGAAGAACAGCTCTCATCGGAGATACCTGCTTGACACCCTGGTGATCATCCTGAAGTTTCAGGACAATCATCCTAAAATCTGGCTGAAAATCGCAATTTTTGGATACCAAATCAGCCAAAAAACGGGCTAGACGGCTCAAAATGACACGCAACTTGTTTAGATGGTGCACACTTGCTCTGTGGTCGTTCTGAGCTACTTGGATGCCGATTTTGAGCCAGGGTGTCCACGCAAATAATTTTGGATTGTCTGCTGCTGCTCCTGCTGCTTGCTGTTGTTGCTGCTGCTTGCTGCTGCAATACGTCACTCACCTTGGACCTTGGGAGACCCAGCTTGTTAACCTCCTTACAGTACTGTGGTCAAGGTTTACCTGAGCAGGACTAGAGAAAAGACCTACGAACCATCACCCGCAATTGGCGCTGAATGAACAAAACTTGGGCCGCCAGCGATTGGTGGTTGACCGTCGGCCATCGGCGGTTACTTGCCGCCCCAAGGGCTGCCTTAAGGGGCTGTTGTCAGTGCAAATGATGCAACATTCCGTTGGAAAGCACTGCGCATCTTTGTTTGTGACCTTATTGGGTGCACTGCCATGGCATGTATCGAAATGTGTCATATGTGCCATGTGAGAATGCCCAGGTCCTGAACATCTCAGCTCTTGTATTGGCTGTAGGAGCCGGGCGCAAGACCCAGTCAACCAGACAGAGTCTCTCTGAGCAGAGCAGCCGGGCCAGTACGTTGTCGGTTGCCCTGAGCGTCCGCTCGCATAATCATGGCCTGAGGCTGTGTCACAATGAGTGGTGTCCTGATTCAGTGTGTGCCCACCGAGTTCTGAGTGTGACAGGAGCAGTTCACACGGTACGCACTGTGTAGCTGACCCCTAACAAGATGTGGTCCCGGCCGGACATCAGTGGCCCGTCTGTTCTCAGGTGGTCGGGTTCGACGTGCTCCTGGATAGTTCCCTGAGCCCATACCTAATGGAGGCCAACAACAACCCCAGTCTGTCTGTGGGCGAGGTCCATCCGGTGGAGGCCCCGCGCCCTCGCTTTTCCGCGAAAGGCAGCGCCAAGGGCGCCCCGGGCCCGCCGCCGCTGCAGCCAAAAGTGTGCCGCTGCATGGCCCACTTCAAGCCGCACGTGCACACGCGGTGCGCTATCGACGTCGGGGTCAAGTCCACCGCCGTCGGTGGCGCGCTGGAGATTGTGCGGCGGTCGCGCGAGGCCTTCGCCAACGCGGTGCACCCGACGGACGAAGAGCTGGCCCACAACACGTGCTACGATCCCGTCTCACTGCTCACTGCCAACGCGGGCCTTAAGGCGTTCGCGGCTGCGGTGGAGGAGAACTTTCCGCGGAAGCGGGAGAACGTGCCCTCGCTGCCGTCACTCACGAAGGGCTCCTCCTCCACAGTGTGACCAGTGTGCCCCGGCACGTGTCATACCCCAACGCCTGTCCATTTGGAGAACTAGAGGTTTCCGTCTCGGGGCAGACCTTATGGGCAGCCCTCCAGACCGTCCAACACCCGGTGATCGACTGCCAACTGCTGGCAGTTGGCCTCCAACTGCAGGCACTAACCCTCCAATTGGTTAGAGGCATGAACTCTGAGTATCCGAGACAAGAGTTCGATTCCCGGCCTACCCCACCGAGTTACACGCAGAGTAGGTCCTGAGATGGGTTGCTCGAACACTGAGGGGGTCCCCGACCCCATCACTGGAGCTGGTAGCCCAGTGATTAGCCACCCCGGACGTAAGAACGCCTGCGCTGAGGATCCGACGTTTGAACCCGACCACCTGCCAATCACCCTCCACTACTGGAGTACCTACGTCCAGGCACAAGGATTCCGCATGGGCGTCCGTTGCCCCGCTCACAGCCCCAACAACCCAAATTGCTGGCAGCTGACCACTGACTACTGGCAGTTGGCGTCCAAGTACTGGCAGTTAGTGACCATTTGTCTGTTTGGCTGTTCGCCGTCCAGTAGCCGCAACCTGCTGCCAGTAAACTGCGAGCAGCGCCCCGCAGCATTCCGGGATCGATTTAGTGCTGGACCCATGTGTAGTCATTTTCCCAATCCAGCCTTTGGCACAAAGCCGGGGCTGTGTTTTGGAACCAGATTTGTTTGTTTTTATGGTATGGTATGGTATGGGATCGTTTTGTATGGTAGTCTGGTTCTCCCCGCCCCATGTCATTGGCTCCCGCATCCGGACAGAAGAATCATGGCCCTGGGCCAATGATATGGGGGGGGGAGTTAAGGACAGCCCCTATTTGAGACAGAGACGACTGGCAACCCGCTGAAGGTCACTGACCTGCTGCACGCGGCGAATCACCAACCACCGCCCCCGCTCGCCGGACGTTGTGGCTGCGCTCCCTCCGGCAGTCAGCATGGACGCCCCCCCGGCATTGGACACTCTCTCACTCACCACCCGACCCTTTGTCGGCATTTTGTTTCCTCCGCCGGATTGTGCACTGGCACAAGAGAGGGCTGTCCAACGCCAGCACCCAAAGGGTGGCAGTTAACCGCCGACAGCCGACGGTTAATCGCCAATCCCTGGCTGCCCAATGTTTGTTCCATCAGCGCCGACGGTTGCGGGTGACGGTTCGTAGGTCTTCTCTTTAGCCGTGCCGCACGGCAAATGGATGTATTTGGTGGAGCATTCGACACTTTGCTGTGTCTTTCTCCCTGTCGACGTGTGCATTGGCCGGGACCAGCACAACGCAACGAGATGTCGGTTTGTTGCGGTCAGGACAGCCCTGACACAATGTCCTCCCCTCCTCCAACCCTCCCCCAGTGCCGTTGCCTTTCCCTTGTGAAGGCCTCCCCAGAGGGTCTGCATTCCGAGAAGGGGGAGGGCAATGGCCCAGGGCCAAGGGGAATGGCCCGTGTCAGCCATGCATTATTAGAACGGCATCGGAGCGACCCCCCCCTGCACCTGGACCCCCCTGCACCTGGAACCCCTGCACCTGGACCCCCGTGCGACTGGACCCCCGCCCCCGGACCCAGTGCGGTGCGCCTCGCCTGGCTCTCCCGGAAGAATCAGTCCCCGTTGCCACGCTCTCTGTGGTTCGCTGTCGTGGTGCATTTCCTGCGCTAACCTCCTCCAGCCCCTCGAAACTGGTATTTCTGGGGGGCTTTGTTTCGCGCCCAGACCATTGCAATCAGCTCGAGGGGGGAGACCCGGGAAGGAGAGTGCGTGTGGCCGGGATGCCCCCCGAGAAACAAGGGGCGAGTAAAGGAGCCACCGGCCCCGTCGAGGGACTAGTCTGCCGACAGAGACTCAGGTGTTCGATGGTCGTGCTCTGGAGTTGGGGTCTCGTGTTTCATCCGCGTGGGTTACGACAGCAACCTACACACTTTTGCTGCCGGAATCCGACATCGCGAATGCGCAATTTGACTGCCGAAGTTGACGCACCAGAACGCGAAGGGGGGCCAAGTCGCTGGCGGCCACAGACGCGGGATTTCTGCGTCACAGCGCCCCGTCTAATCCCACCCTACCGATGGCCAACGTCAACAACGCGAAGACCTTGGCGCGTGTCCCACACGTCCCATTGCCTCACTGGTATGGCCGCTCTCCGCTGGGGAGGCGGCCGGCGTCAGACCAGGGGCCAGCCCATCAAGCCATCCCAACGTCACTCGTATTGAGTCCACCGACGCGGTTTGGGTGGATGGGAACCGTCCGGCTCAAGCCCCGGCGGCGCTTCACACGGCGCTTCGGCACGGCCAAAGTCTGGGCGGCACCACGGCCAGAGCGCCGGTCAATTTCTCGGGGCTCACAGCTTGGGCCCCAAAGGCCCAAGGGCAGCCTCACACTCCTACCCCAACGCTGTGGCCCAGCGGTACGTTTCTGCCGGGCCCTCTGATAATGTCCCTGGGGGCCGTGCCCACAATCTCACCAACGTAACCTGCCGCGCGGAATGGGCGGCCGGCTGCTGCCTAATGGCATGCGAGCCAAGATGCGGCCACCACTCGTCATCCCTAACCCTCCTTAGCAAGCCAGTGCTGGTCTCCCTCTTAAATATGATATTCTCCCTACACATGCATATACACATACACATACATATACGCATGCACATCCACATGGACACACACAACCAGAATTTACAGTTGAAATTGCAACATGTGGAGGAACTTAGGAGTTAAGACCTCGCAGTTTCAGCACAACGGGGTGACAAGCATACGCACGCAACCTCATGCTGCTTCACACAAACACCACTTCATTCATCAGTGCCCCTTTCTTGACACTTGGTGCCTTTTTTGAGGGTGCAGAAACAATTAGCCCGAACCGATTGGGCACTCGTGCTACCCCTGCCCATCGCACCCGAGGATGCACTGCCTGTTCTGTGTGCGATCGCAGATCATGGCTGCTTGCGTCCGTTTTGAGTGTACTTTTTCTGCTAATTATGAAGGTCCTTCCAATCTCAAAGGATGTCTAAGGAGTAGAAGGTGAGTGACCACTGCATTGGCAAATGATATTTGCAGGTTAGGAACCCTTGCAGGGGGGGGGCGAGGCCCACACTTAAGATGAGAGTTGCCAGCCCATTGGCAGGCATTCTGAGGGGGAACAGGATGCGCCATGTGCACACTGCGGGGATGTTGCTGCACTGCCTGCCTCCACAGGGCCCTGGCGCACAGCTGGCTTTACCCGCCCAGACTGGATTGTTTGCCGCTGGATGGCAGCTCCCGAAACAGTCCAATAGCGCAACATGCGCACAGAGGCTGCTTGCAGTGCTGTTGCGGTGCTGTAGTAGTGCAGCGACAGCCCCTGTTTATCTTTGCATCTTTGTCCATTTGTCATCTCCCGAACGCTGTGGTTGTCCATTGGTGGTTGCCAGATGCGAGAATCAGCACAAAGGGTTCGAGGATCTGCTGTCGGCTGCTGAGTACTAGGGCCGCCCTGTAGCGATGCTGCTGCTAATTCTGAAGTCCTGTCAGAGATGCATGTTTTGCGCTTCACCTTTGTTTCTTGTACATTTATTTTTGATTATAAAGAGATGCGCACACGATGTCAACCGTATGCGCCCCACGCACCTCTTGCCCTCCCCACTGGCGTGCCTCTCTCCCTCTTGAAGGCATTGGTGACATGCCCGGCACGCAAGGGTGATTGTTTCCTGAGCTTGTGTGCCTTCCTCTAAGATATTCCGCCGATTTCCCTGTCGGATGGAGGGCGGTCTCGCTTGCTGGCTGCTTTGCCTGCCTTCAAAGGGCAGAGTGATACAGCTGCCCAAGTTGTCGGCCCTGGCTGTTTCAGTCATGATCCATGAAGTGTACACATCATGTGCATGTGCAAGGCATCTGCCACACAGGCTTTGGCTCTGGTGGTGCATTGATCAGCATGACTTTCTGGATATGCCCCCTTCCGTTTGGCATTTAATCAACTCATCACTATCTTGACCAGCTGTGCGACGCCAGGGAGGGAGGGGGGGGGGGGCTTCACCACCTGGAGGTCTGCACAAAGTAGCCTCACATACCCCTTGCAAGGCCGCTTCGGGTCTGGCCAGTGCTGAATCCCCATCTGGAAACCAACCGCATCAGCAGGCAACAGTCCAGCGCAGCAAACAGCCCCACAAGCCCCACGAGAGAACAGTCGCCAGGCACTCCTGAGGACGGCAGGTATGCAAAACCTTCAAGAACCTGCCAACAGTGAATGGATGTCCACAAAAAAGGACCCATTTGCCCGACACGTCCTGGTTTGCGGCCTGAAGAGTCAATACACACCAACTATCGCTTTGTTGCCCTCTGTTCGTCATTTGATACACGTGACTGTGGCTGTGTGGTACGCCATGCTACGCAGGCGACGTGGGGTCAGATGCGAAGGGACAGAGTAGGCGACAGCATGAACACTTACTGTCTGGCAGCAGACGGGCAGCGCAGCCACAACAGATGCAGAGGGAGGCATGATTGCATCAGCGGGAGGTGGGGATGGTGCATCCAGCATGACCTCAAGAGTTTTCATTCCAACTATGAGCTGTCCATCAGGCACTTTTTTTTTCAAAGACATTTTGCCTTTGCCGACTCCCTTGTGCTCTGATAACCACGATTGTCCGGTTTTCCTTGTTTTCCTTCTCTCTTGCATCCTCTGCCCTGCCTTTTGTGTCCCGCTGTGGAGTTCCTGCGATCGCTGAGTTTCTCGCTGCCTGCGCATGTATAAGGCCACGGCCTTTTGTGTGTTACCTGAAAAACTTCCCCACACACCTTTCAACCGCTGTCAGATACTCCCCAGCCGGCGTCAGTTACACAATTTGAATACCTTCTGGTCACAACTCGTCCGGTGGGTTGGTTTCGGAACATGGTGGAAGAATCCCCGCCAAACTGGTCCAACGCCGTTATTTTCCAAACATGAGAGGCACCTCTATGTTCAAATGCTTTGCGACTTTTGCGATTTTTGCCACAATATTGCAAAAATCAAAATTGAGACGTGCTTTTGATCTGCCCAAATTGCGCATGATCAATGACATGATTAGGTAACAGTATTTTTGACCCATTTTGACCCCAGAGTTTTGCATACTGGGCATTGGACGCCCCGGATTCCCCAAAGGCTGCGAAAATCAACCACTGAGTTATGGAGGTCCTTTTTCTCCATTTGATTTCAACTTGCATGTCACCATACTGATGCATGCATGTATATGCGTGTTTGAATTGTGATTGTGTGTGTGAGTGCCTGGGTGATTACACCCATGGC